>VYZW01017923.1:42150-55814 GCA_013401315.1 Balaeniceps rex | reverse complement strand
TCCTCCCCACTTTCTGATCCTAGTCAGGCAGAGACATCTCAGAGTCCTGTGATGCTGCACTGCATCCACCAGAAATCAAAGTGGAAGCCCTGCAATGCGAGAACTGCTTAGCTAATCCAAATTGCCGGAGGAAGGAAAAGCTTAATGCTTCTTGCTTTTTAAGATTCTTTGTTGCATCTTTGTAATTGTTTGGTTTTAATTACACCACAAAGTTTATCTGCTGTGCCTTTGAACAGAACACACACATGCAGAGCTTCTTTTTCCTATTAGCTTCAGGCTGCTAATTTTGACACCTTTGCAATAAATCTGTTGGCTAGATGCAAAGCTTCAGGCTTGGCAGGACCTCAGGAAATCAGGAGAGGAGGCAGCAATTCTTGTAAGTACAGGAGTTCCAAAGGCGATAGATTAACAGGAATAATTTCCAAATGAGCTAACCTGTTTAAAAGTAGCAAGTACATGAAAAGGGAAAATGGTTAGAGTGCATTACCAGAGAAGTCTTACTCCTTGTGAAGTGAATTTCAGCACTTAAAACCATCTTTTTAAATACCTGTAATATTTATGATACAGCCCTGAAGGGCCAAATACAACCCATGGAAGTACCACGTAATTCCCACTACCCAGTGTTTCCTACTGGCTGGTTCTATACCTTCAGAGTTGCAAAGCCAATTTAAAAAAAAAAGAAAAAAAGTGATTTCTCCTAATGAATCCAGAGGGGATGAATATTTATGACCAAATTTGTGGTCTTAAATTTACAGCACAAATCCCCTAGGCTTCAGAGTTTGTAAATGAAAAGAAGTAGGCACCTTCATGGGGTAATTCAGAACCTATAGCTGGGAGACTACTGTTGGTGATAACATTTCTTTTAAGCGTTTGAATTCTTGGTTCCTGCTGGAATATCATTGCCCTTACAGTTTTCAATATGAAAAAATTGGGGCCCAAATAGCATTGTGGAACCTAAACAGATCTGTTATCTGGGGCCAAAGGGGACAGATAAATGTAATTCATTAGATTTTTCATGTACTCAGTGGAAGGAGGTAAGCTCCTAAGCAAACTGCTAGTTCCAGCTTCTTAAAATTTAAAACTTTCTTTAAGATCCACTCTCCCCACACTTTTTTTTTCTTTCCTGACAATCTTTTATTCTTGTTTTTGTCACATTCCTTCTCATAATCATCAGTATTTTGAAACAATTCTGTTATGGTATTTCATTTCCTTCAAAGGAACATTTTGGAAAATCCCTAAATATTTTAGAAATATCTTAATTTCTTAAATTTAGTTAGGTGGAATTAGTGTATCCTGTCTTCCTTCCACCTACCTAGCTGAACCGTGTAAGATCATAGAATCCAAGTCAGTAGAAGGACACTTACCCTTTATAAAGATAATTCAAATTTCAAGTAATCCTTTATAGATTTTTTTTCTTTTTCCAATGACTAAAGGAAATTTGAGCAAGTATGGTTATATCTTGGAAACCCATCGTAAAATAAACAAAAAAAAAATCCCTTTTATGGAAGACAGACTGGTATTTCCATAACAATGATTATTAAAATTATGACTGATTTTCCCTGGAATGTATCTCTCTGTACTATGTACGCAAAACAAACAGCACAGTATTTACATTGCCAGACCTGCTGGTGAGTATAGTTTTTCTTTTTTGAGAAATCTATCCAAAATGTTCTGTATTATTATTGGGTTTGTAAAGAATTCTTGAAGAAGAACTGGTTGCAAAAATCAGCATCAGAGGGAACATGAAATCGTGTGATATAGTCATATGTTTCACAGCATTCCAGCTATAGAGCTGGTAAGATTTGGATATAATTAGGAAATTTTAGTTTCTCACTCTCTGACCTGAGAAGTGGCTACTGGAGCTACTTATAAAAAGGCTATCCTGCACTAAAAAAAAAAAAAGGAAAAAAAAGACTTTATTTGTCATAGTTGTGGTAAGATCAAATTGTGGAATCAGACTGAAGAAGTACAGTCAATACTGTGCTTCCATCAAATATCATATATTAAAACTCTTTTTATTTGTTTAATATTTAAGTTGTTTTACTTTATTTTTATTAGAATGATATGGGAGGTCAACGGAGCCTGATAAACAAATGGACTACTTTTCTGAAAGCCAGACTTGTGTGCTCGATACCTGGTCCTGAAGGAGCAGACACACATTTCGATGAGCTGCGTAAGTTATCTTCAGTGGTTCATTTTGACATCAGTTTTGCTTGTTTTTTTTTTCTTGTTTGTAGAAGCACTATGTCTTGTTCCGATTTAATTCATTTTCCAAACAGTGCTGGCAATATCTCTGTCTTTTATCAGAAGTCCCTGATTATAACTGGAATTAGTCTGGTCAGAAATATGGGCTTTTTCACTTTCACTCCAAAAGCTGGAAAGTGAAATGCTGATTCTGTATAAAAACCAGACTATCTGCAAGTGGACAAACTTCAGAATATTAGCACAAATTCACAGAGCAGAAATTAAAATTCAGACAAAAATAAAGCTTTGTTATATATTTACAAATCTCCAAATTATAAATTGTAAATGCAGAAATGTTTAATGGATGTTTAATTAAAAAAAAAACCCACAACATTTTCCCATTGCAGAAGATATATTCTTACTTTCTACAAGAGATGAGAGAAACCCGCTTGTATATGGAGTCTTCACTACAACAAGGTACGCATTAGGATCATGTTTGCCTCTGAAAGCAAATGCTGGGGATCTTACTCAGGCCTTTTATTAAACTTTTCTACTACTAGATCCTGATTCCTGAGAGCAGTGAGAGACTGCTTGAATAAGGCTTGCAATATTGGGACTGTAGTCACTAAGGATAATAATTTTCAGAAGTGAAAATATAAATTATGTCCCTAAATCTTTGTGTGCCTGACTTTTGAGAATGATAGTCAAAAATAATGAAAATTTAACAATCAAAAGCATGCTAGTTTATTTCAACCTCATCTAGTTTAATTTACAAATTTCAATCATATTTATTGAGCAACCAGTAGTTACGATTTATGACAAACCATTATCATAAAGCATTATTTCTAAAAGCAACAACTTGACATCAGCTGTTTCTTAGGATCAAAACCCACTATGCTCTAAACTGATATTTCAGTGTTTTATAGACAGGAGTTGATGGAAGAATAACCCATCTTTATCTCATGAAGATAGATTAATTAATTAATGAACCTGTCAGCTGCGATAGTGAGGTGCTCTATATGGAATAGTCAGAAAGGAAATAAATAGTTCTTTCTTTTGTCTCCAGAACCTTTGAATTAAGTATAAATAATGACTAGCCAAACGCTGAACAGTAGGAGTACAATGAAAAATTGCCAAGGCACTCCCTAACTCAGAAGCAACCACTACAGTGGCTCCATAGAATATATAACCACATAAAATATTTAAAATTGAATGAAATGTTGCACAGTGAATGAAAGGGCATATGAAGTAACTAAAGAACATGCCACAGAACAATGTGGCATGGTGTTCTTTGGAAAACTGAACTGTTTGAGGGGTTTTTGAGAAAAATATGTAAAGAAAAGGAGAAAGGCATAGAAAAAGAAATAAATGTTTATTTCTATCTCTTTTTATTGTCTGTCCAATGCAGCTTGTAATTCTCAGACACATCATCTGTTATACCACTAATATACAGACTTCCAGATGTCGACACAGTGTAAAGGAATGTCCTTCATTTGCAGAAAATTCTAATCATAATAGCTAATAAATGATAGCTTGAACCTATCAATCACTAGAAAAAATGGCAGCCTATCAAGTGGTCCCAAAGGCTAAGTCCTGGTTTCAACCGAGCAAAGCTTTAAACAGTAATGACAGTGTTATTAAATATCTGTAGTTATCAGACCTGTCCACATTGTCTGTTATTTAGCACCACTTATAGCAACTCTCAGGTGTAGGATTGATCCAAACCCCATCAGACTCTGTGGAATTAATTAATTCACTGGATGAGGCATGCACTGAAGATGTGTTTACAATATACATGTCAGTCTGGCTTCCTTTTTCAGCTCTGTCTTCAAGGGCTCTGCAGTTTGTGTGTACAGCATGGCAGATATCAGAGCTGTTTTCAATGGCCCTTATGCTCGCAAAGAGAGTGTGGATCATCGGTGGGTACAATATGAAGGTCGTATCCCATATCCCAGACCTGGTACAGTAAGTGTCTCCTTAATTACATACTTCTATTTTTACTCAAAACCAATCATACTTCACACACCACCCTCCAGATTGGTAATTTATATTTTCCACTCAGGATGTTTCAAATTATCCTCTCAACCCCTTCGCCTCTGTTGACAGCTGAGCCATCTACCTACCCTTTATATGTTTATATATATAAATATACATTTTTCCATGTCTCTGAGATAACATTGTGTCCAGACTGTCTATTTCCTGATTGCCTCTCATATTGTGGTCTCCTACTGTACAGCTGTATTTGTATCTGTTGGGATCACCTCTAAGGCATCAACACTTCATAAAAAGCCAAAGGCATTTCTTTATGGAGTATTAAGTTATGAGGAGGTATTTTATTTGAAGTCTTGTATTTCTGTTATCTTTGTGTCTGTTAAAATCCTGTTCCTTGAGATATGGTCATTGATTCCATCATGTGTGTTTGTGTATGTGTTGTGTTTTGAAGTAAAGTAAGAAGTTAGTTGCTGGAGATCTTATGTGATGAAAGAAAAGTGATAAGAAGAAAAGAGAGGTTTAATATCTGGAAACACTTCTAAATCCCAATCTCTTAGACTTCAGATGTAACAATCAGAGCAAAACAAAGAGGAAAATTTTGAAAGAGTTATTAAAGAATTCTTCCCCCACTTCTGTCTTGGTATTAAATTTGGAAAAGCACAGACCTACATTACAGCTGAGGAAAAAAATGGTATTTCCAAAAAATGTATCTACTTTAAAAAAGTCATCACAACTTTGAGCAACTCTTCATACGTAGAATGTAAAACAGCAATGATTTAAGAGTAAGATAGATATTACCCAGGATAGCTTTACATTAACTTGGTCAGGTATTCAGTGAACTAGTACTAGTCAGCTGCATAAATCCAGCCAGCCACTGAGCTACTGAGGTGGGACTGCTGCTGGCACCTTGCTGCTGGTACCCAATCTGGGTGTTTCTGCACTACTTCTCTGACATCAGCACTGATGTAAGCTTTGCTTCAAGCCAGATCATCTAGCTTATTTAGCTCTTCTTTTCTCACATTTCCTTATGTGTCTGTGTTTTCTTCATCATCCTTCCAATGGACCCAACCGCATGGTCCAAGCCCATGCTGTTTGCTGCATTTGGTGGTCCCAGGCATCAGCAGGTCAGGCCCTGAACTCTGATTCCCTCCTTTCAGCTGCAGGCGAGTCGCAAAGGACAGCTCGCGCTATAAAGAGTAAGGCAGCTCCAGAGACTGATTTGGCCTGCCTAGGATCTGTGCTGCTGGAGCAAATACGCTCCTAATTTAGACAATTTAGACACTGTAGGCTTGTGCATCTGTCTCTCACACAGAATATATAGTGCCCCCAGAAAAGAAGATTAGATTTGATTTTTTTTTTTCTAAAGTATGTGCAACTCCATTACTGGTTAAGAAGTGCAGATGCGTTTAGTTTTAAGTACAAAAATGGTGCCAGTGAGAACAATAGCTGGTCCCATGGCATCTAAAGAGATTAAAATAACTCTCTTTAAAAACTTGTAGTGCCCCATAAGGATGAACACTCTGCACAGATAGACGGGTCATAAGCTCATTGCATTTTTGAGTGTATTAGCCATCACATGGTTGAGCTGGGATTCACAAGGAAGGAAACATGTTGTGCTGAAGCATGTCAATGCTGATCTTTATCACTGATTTGAATATCCATGCTTGCAAGTATTTTAAAAGTTGGAAAGTTTAAAGATAAATGGATATTTTCCATAAGCCGTGCCTTAACTCTCCGACTGCTTCCTTTAAGCACCTGATAACAGCTGTGAGAAAATGGTCTCATAAAAATCCTTAGGACCTTCATACCCAGTGGATTTCTGTAGGAGTTTGTCTGACCAAAGACTGAAAAGGGAAGTGGATTTTACTGAAGCAAGCTCTGGGAAGAAAAATATCTGTAATGTTTGCTATGTAGATAAGGTAGATGTATTGCTGCGTAGTTATTTATCTTTTGTCTTAGTGAGCTGGACTACTCTCACACTTCAACGTACTTCAGGCTCAGTTTAATATAGGGTATCAAAATAAATAGATTCATGCCATGCTCTCATTTTATAATGGGCTATGCCAAACCTCTGGATATGAACAGATTTAGGCTAGGATCTGAAAAAGTAGTGCAGTGCTCAAAGGCAAGGAAAAGCAGCAGCATGCTACACCCCTGCAGATCACTGCAGTGTGAATGCTGAAATGCTCTTCCCTGAAGTTTAATTTCATCATTTCTTGCCAGCTATGGGGTGGTTCAGGAATGCTCAGAACAAAGCCAAAGAGGGATAATCTGTTCTTTTTTAAGTTACTAGAACATTTTTGAAATTTAAGCTCTACCTAAGTGTTGCCTGCAGTTAGCATAGCCGGCACTGCCCTGATTTTATATTTCTTATATTTTAAGTTACTGGCGAAGTCTAAAAATGGCTATACTAGGAAATGCATTTCCTTTGATCTTTGGCTTTGAGAGAGGCATTGACTTCCTTTCAGCATTCATACAGAAGCAGGAGACTGCTTACCCTAATTTAACTTTCTGCTCAGCTGCCTTTATCTCCTAAGTAAATAAAGCTGTTCACCATAGAGGCTGTGACCACTTTGATATTGAAATTTGGACAAAATGCTTCCTGTGGCAATTTGTGTCAGAGATAAACTCCCAACATGACCATGATATCATGCCTTCGCAATGCTGAGCGGCGTGCAGGCAGCAGGAGCCCCTGCCTGCCCCGGGTGCTGGTGCTGCAGCGTGGTCTGCCTGCCCTCTGCCGTCGTTGGAAGACCCCTAGACAGGGTGACTGAGGATCTCCAGCACGCTCCACACCATTGATGCTGCAAAACGTACAGCTCTTTTACTCTAACTTCTCCCAGCGGTATTAAAGAGCAAGTGGAAATAACGGAAATTAAACAGAGGCAAGGCTTCAAATCTGTTTTAATTTTGAAGCTGAAAAAAAAAGAGACAGAAAAAACATGCAGCAGGCAGCTCCAGCACAAAGGGCGATTTGAAAAACGAGGGAGCTTTTGCTCTATCTTCTTTAGCTGTTTAAAAATTGGACTTGTATGTCTGCAGCTGTCCCCAGATAGCAAATCCCGTTTTCTTCCAGTCTCTTAGGGTGTCACCCAGGAAATTATCCACTGATAAAGAAATCATCAAGGACTTTCTTTAAACTGTGTTCTGTATTCTGAAACAGAGTTTTCATAATGCCCTCCCAGTAATCACAGAAGGCATTTGAACAAGATTTTCAGTGAATTTGGAGGAAAAAAACATTTCTAGCCTATCTATTTAGCTGTAACCATTGCAGTATCAGAGCAACTCACAGTGCCCATTTGGAAATTCTGATGGGAAACAAAGGAGTCATCTTCATTTCATCAATGGTGAGTAAGTGTCATTGAGGTCAGATTTTTAGAGGAATGTCAGTGTTTAAAGATGCAGATTAACACTTAGTCTGATCTACTGTAGAACCTAGGACTAACTGCTACCCAAGGCAACACAAAATATTTTTGATAGCTGTGAATATTTTACTAACTGATTTGCCAAATGTTCGAAACAAAGCTGTGGATAAGCAAAGTAGGATTCTTGCAGTCTAAGTCACTTGTTAGCTACAAAAAGAAACAGCCCAGCACATTGCTTTTGTCCATTTGAGGAATTTTATGTCTCAGCTCTTTCCAATCCAGATCTCAATATGGCCCTGAGCTCCTGAATTTTTTGTGTATTTTTTTTAAAACAAGTTCCCTTACGAGCCCTCAGATTCTCCTGTGAGCTGTTTCATCTTTTTCTCTATATATTGCTTTTTCTCCCTATATTGCTTATTCTCCCTTTCTTCAGTGAAGCCCCTTCCTTTATTTCTTCTGCTAATCCAGTGCACAGGCTGATCGAGATGTGGTGTCCATCCCATTGGGACTTGGCTGAGCCACAGAGAAATACTGTCTGCCAAAAAGCCTCCCCCGTCCTCCCATCTGGTTAGTTTTGCTGCTTTAATAAGTGTGTTCATAAAACATCGAGGGTTGCACAGGTTTCCCTTGTTATTTTTAGACTTATCTTCCTCTTTCACCTGATCTTTTATGGGATAGACTGCATTCTTTGCTTCTCCAATTCCTCTCTCCTTTGATCTCCCCACTGTAAATGGGGCTGCTTAATTAAGTTAAGTGTTTCACTTCATGGGTTTATTTTCCTGAGAAAGCCTCCCCCACCTCCCCTTACTTACCAACCCTTTTTCCCCAACATGAATCACCTTTGAATTCATAGCAGCCTTTCGAAATGCTGCAAACCCAGTCACTGTTCCTGCTAGCAGAGGTCGGCACAGAATTGCGAAGTGCCACCTGCAAAGTCAAGTTCACTCACCTAGCTGGTCTCAGCCCAGTTAGCCTCAGATTAATGCTCTCTTATGTCAGCCTTTTCTATCAACAACACAGGTGTGTTAAATGGAAAAGCAATACAAAGTGCTCAAGACAAACACTGGAACAAGATAGAACAAATCTTGCATATCCAGTGGGATGCAAACCCTATCTTAAAAAAAAATCGGGACTTCAATTTATTTGTAGTGATTTTTTTGTTTGTTTTGTTTGTGCTTTTTATGGCAGGGGTGGAGTGAGGTTGACTCCATTTAAAATTTGTGCTGTTTGTCTCCTGCAGAACCTGACTCGTTCCCCTCTCCCCTGCCCTCTTCCAGGCTTGCTCTGAGTAGCTGCAAGGTTAGCATGAAAGTCTCCCTGCTGAGTGTCCAGTCCTGGCACAACACATCCATCCTGTAGAGAAGTACTAAGGCTTTTTGCAGAGGTGTCCAAATGCAAAATGTATTGTGCAGCTCTGATCAGACTACAGAGAAGAAGCCACACGGTATTTAGGCCACTCAGGAACCAAAGTTTCATCTTCAGAATGGCTTATGGTTGAATCTCCAATGGCACATAAGTGCCTGCGCCCTGAGAGTCATCTCTCAGCTGTCATCTAATCCACAGAAGATCATAAACCCCATTTTTTAAAGTACTTCTGGGCATCTTGGAAGCTCACACCAGTCCTCAGTGTTATATCTTAACCCCTCAGGACTCAGACTTTGCATTTCTTATAAATTCTACAAATAAAGTTCAATGTGTTGGGTGTGTAGGAGGTCCCTGTTTAACACAGAAGTGAGTAGTCGAAGGTAGTTTTTCTGTTTCTCTGCTTTTTGTTTGATGGATCAGTGATAAGGGAACTTATTTAGAGCTTGGAAGACTTTACAGGAGAATGCTGACTACAAGGCCGTATCTCCTTGCTGGTTAAATATTTGTTCACTGAGAGCTTGGGAGAAAAGGGTCATGTGGTTAATTCATTCCCTCTGAGGGAGGGTCTGGTGCTCTGGTTTCTACTGCACTTAACATAAAATAGAGAGCTTTTCAGAGGAAAATGGATCTTCTCCCTTCCTGGTTAACATCTGAACAACATTCTTACTACTTTTGGCTAAGCTTAGAGGTAATTATCCCATGAAAAGTGAAACACCTTCAACAGGAAGGAGCAAGGAGCTCCCAGGATGGCTCTGGTCCACGTGCCTGGAATGGAGGGACACCTCCCCTAGGAGAGAAGCCCAGACTAAGACATCTAATTCCCTGATATGGGAGAGATTTAAGAAATATTTCACTCTCTAATGTTTCACACTGGCTACTTCAGATGCTCCCAAGACAGGGACTTGCTGGTGTGGAGCTTAGTTCTCCTTGTGAAATGCATAAAAATTCCCAGCCTGGACATGGCAAAATCTGCCAAGCAGATGCCTACTGCACTCAATATTATCAAGTCCCCGTTGTGTATCTAGCCTATGGGTGTTTGAGTCTTGTTGTTAAGTGGGTCTAAGGCTCAATGTGACAAGTCTCTTCTAAACTGGGATTTTCAACACACTTGAAATAGAAACCCTTTTGAAGCTCATGGGGAACAGCATTCTGTTTTAAAATTGTCAGTAGACAACAGCACTGCTGAACTAAAGGTGCATCATTAAATGAAAGGGATATTTTTTTACATACCTTATAGCTAAGTTTCCAGATAATTGTCACAATTTTAGTAGGTGTTAGATCCAGCAGCTCTTACTGACTTCACTGGACGGCGTGAAGCACTATGCATTTTGGCAAATTGGAGGTTTATTTAGGAGCCTAACTTTCTGGCACCAGCTTTTGAAAATGTTGGCCAGGGTTCCCACATAATGTTAACACAGTCACACCGTATGTCTCAGTATTGTGAGAGATCTACACATCCAGCATTCTGCTAAGCTGCAAATTTAATAAGACAAGTGAAAAAAAGAGAAAAGCTTACGTATGTGCGGTGTTGCTAAGTTAGTGTGTATTTGCTTTTATTTGAGAAAGATTAACCTTAATTTACCACCTCCTGATTACATTTGGATACAAATAAAAGGTGAGGGAATAAAAGGCATCTTTGTAGATCATCTGGGATCAGGTCTTAGTCCAGAGTGGTTATCGTCAAATTGAGCTCACACAGAAGGCACTGGAAAAACTTTAAGCAACTATTGAATTGATTCTTTAAAAGTTTTGTGCCACAGACTTTATAAAGCAGTTGAACAGAGATGCCCTTAGCACTGCCAACTCTGTTTCTGCTGGGTTTTTTCTTTTTTTCTTTTTTTTTGTTTTACTTTTCATTTCTTAACATGAATATTTGTATCAAGTTATCATTCACAGCAGTGAAGACCTAAGCAACCTCAGAAGAATAAATTATATGGTGAATAAGTTTCTTGCAGGATTCTTATCTAACAGTACTAATTTTACTAATTTAATGTGATTCATTTTTCTCGATGTCAGCTTTTCTAGAAGAAAAGCATCAAATCTGAGCTAGCTGTTCAGACTTCTCTATCGGAAAGAAAGAGATAGACACCTCCTCTGTGCAGTTCACACACAGCCAAGATAAGAATCTAGATCAGGTGAGATGAATCCCACCCTGTTGCAAAAGCAGAAGATGCTGAGCGAGCACAGTGATGGTGTTATAAGAACTTTTATGGAGCTGGATTCTCTTGTAGTCCACATGAAACAACCCTGTCAACCTACTCCTGTGACATTTGATATAAATGCAGATCTCTTATTGTCTCCAGTGGGAGATGTCACATATCTGAGACAGCATCTGGTGCTTATGATGTGAATAAATGTCCTCTGTGAACTGGGCAGAGAACACCGATATCATTATCACGAGACATGTAACAGGATGTGAACAAGCCTACAGGAATTGTTCTGCCACGATGGGTGGACACAGCTTTAAACAGCTGCCTGAGGACTTTGCCAAAGGGTGGCCAAAATGAATTTTTCTTTCCCCTATTCCATCCATCATGCCACAGCGAGTGATGCCTCTGGAAATAGCTCCCTTGGCCAAGCATAACAGGGTCACATCTGCCCAGCTGTTCTTGGTGGTCATGCTGTCTTAGGATGGGATCCAAAGCCCACTGAAATAATTGGAAAAGGCCCTGTTGACTCAAGCAGATCTTTGGATCAGACCCTTAGTCCTTGTTTCTACTAAATTAGCTGCACAAGCTGGCAAAGATTTCCCTATATCATGCATGGGAGGGTTTGGGCCTTTGGGGTTACTGTAACAACTTTATAATTCCATATTGGTAGACATTTTATCCTAGTGGTTTTTAGTAAGTGATGTCATTGCTCTCATCTTCCTCTGTTGATGCATTTTTGGCAAAGATCTAGGACATCTTTAAGACCCGTGGGGCTACTCCCATTTTTCACATAGAAATAGACTTCTGGGATTGAGCTGTGAATAGGTGAGCAATCAGTGAATTTCCAGAAAATGCGGACTAACTCAGAGTAGAGAGTGAGGACATGAACCACAGAAAATGCACATATAAGGGAAAATCAACCTCTAGTACACAGTGAGGGGGAAGAGAGTTATTGCATGGNNNNAAGGGAAGGGAGGGGAAGAGAGTTATTGCATGGTTGGGGAAGTGAAGAAGTGAATTTGTTTCTCATCCTGTATAGAATAAATTGATGCAAAACTTTGATCCAAGGGCAATTACAGCACATGTGTTTCTTTTTATTGATTCCAACAAACTTTGGTTCAACACCTGAAAAGATAAACATGCTTTTGAAATCAGTAGGGTTTTTTAGGTCTGATTCTGGTATAAGTGGCAAAGACTCAGACCTTGGTTGTTCCATATATATATCAATTCAAATTCACACAGGTCTACTGTCCATGGAGAAATTTTCAAAATCTATTCGGTGATGCAGGAGCCTAAGACCTATTTTCAATAAACAATTTCAGAGCCTTTATGAAGATGAGGATGCGCAGGCTTAATTCTAGAAAGCCATAAAAATCAGTCCAAGCCAGGAATGGAAATAGATTGTAGACTCTTAAATCACTCAGGCTACAACTCTGCTAAATAAAACCAGAGGTCAGGTTCAAGTGCAGACCCATAGTCACTGTGCTATTTAATGCTAAGATGGGCTTCGCCACAGTTTAGGCATGCTCCAAATGGTACTCTCCCTGTGGCAGTGCTGTGGCAGTGTTTGGGGTTTAAGGTAGACCAGGAACTGTCCCTAACAGGCATTTCAGATGTGGATGTAGATGTGGATGTAGAACGTCAGCTGGTCTGTGCTTCACTGGCCTGCTTTTTTTCCGAATATACACTTAGTCTCTGATACTTTTGAGATTGTTACCCTCAGTCAGAAATGTTTGTTTAACTAGTTGCTATTGTCTTTGCATTTAGGGTATTTATACAGTGCATGTTCATGTAGAACTGTGGATGATGAGAAAATTTCTGCATTGTATTAGCAGTATTTACCGCATGAAGGATTCATCCTCAGGCGTGTGTACATAATACCTGTATGCACTGGGCAGAGGCTACATTCCCTTTTTAGCAAGCACTGCCACGGGGTGGGCTGTGTGCATCCCTCAGTCCAGGAAGAGAACACGCAGTGGAAACCCAAGGGAGAAAAAGAGTCCAGGCTGGTCCTGAGCCTGTGGGGATAGATTTGCTGCTAGTGGCTGATGTTGTGTAGCCGTGAGAAGGGAGTTTGCCAGAAATGGAGGAGGGACTTGCTCAGCCCTTGGTGCTGTGTTTGTTGTTCCTAATGCAAATATTTTGGACAATGCCAGACCTTACGTAGTGGAACAAATCCTAACTGCAAGCCCTTAACTGGCACCATAGATTGAACACATGTCAAACTGGAGATCTGGGAATGTGAACTAAAGTCTTCTCTGTCAAAATCAGCCATGAAGGACAATTGTAGAGCAACTTCACTGCAAATCTTAACTTTCCCCTGGCAGACTACAAATCACATTTTTAATCACATTGCTTTCTTCACAAACTGTGTTATGGCTCCACCTGGCAGGAAACATGGGGATTACTTAGTTAAAAATGTTAAAAAAAAGCAATCAACAGTGTCACCAGCTGGAATAGTGTTTCCAATTTGTCTTATTATTACCCAGGATTTGTAGTGCCCAATTAAGACATCTAGATGCCTCCAGATTCAAAAGAGAAGCTTTCTCAGACTCAGATTAGAGACTAAGTGTAAAACAAGGGACAGAAAAGAGATATGAACAGCCAT
>VYZW01017923.1:23551-38299 GCA_013401315.1 Balaeniceps rex | reverse complement strand
CCAGCAGGTCCTGAATAAACCTGTTGATTAACATCTTTCCTACGCATGCAGCTTCGGGAAGTATTTAGATGCTCCTGATTCTGTACCAGGTCTTCATGCAAATGCTAAGATTAGACTAATTTGTCAGCTCAAGAGATTGCTACTACTGGGATTTTAATGCCTCCTGGTCCCTAGGTGATTAACCAGTTCAGGGTCAGAGTACCTTGTACCCTGCAAGTACCATTCAGTACCTGTCTTTACATTACATGGTAGTCTGGCTCCAATTCCTGCTGGCAGCACATCAATAACCAATTAAAAGAAAAAAAATTAACCTTAATAACTTCAAGGAGTACTTCCTGTTATCAGTAGTGACATGGTGCTTCAGCATTAAATCTCACATGACATTGAACAGCTAAGAAAGATTTAAAATTGAGCCTAAGGCAACAATTCCACTTACATACTTTTAAAGATATAACTTAGCAACAGGAATAGCTCCAAACAAGAGGACTAGGATTGAACAGAGAGGTTAAACTACTCTGTCAGGGGAGAAACATGATTTGCAATTTCTCTATGGATAATTATGTATCTATTTAGATTTTTATGATAGTTATATGCCTTAAGGAAAGAGTCTAGTTTTACCATAGTAATTAAATTTAGAATCACTGGACGAATCACCCAACAGCATGGTATGCTAAGAAACATTAACATACATATTCATAACATTTCTGATGTAATAATCTACTGTCTTACTCCACTGGAATTTCGTGTTCTTAATCCACAATTTGATGTTCTCTCACTAGTAATAGGTCTTATAAAGCACTTCTTACTGGTAGATCTGAACACTTTAATAAGGAGGACATTGCCATTATCCCCATTTCACAGCAGGTAAAAATAAAGTACATGGAGGTAAAAAGGTTTATCCAAGGGCAGTGGTTGAGCTGCTGCCACGAGCTGCAGCGAAATTAAGATTTGGGAAATTAAGATTTCTGTTTGAACTCTACCCCAGTGCTGTTGGGTTGCACAGCATTTTATCTGGCCTATAAGCAAATTTGGTGTCATATAGCATAGTTTGACAGGTATGGATATTCTCAAGTGATTTGGGGAAAGGAATGAATTGTCACAGAGCATTGCCTTTTATAAAGTGTGGGTTGTCTCAGCCTTCAAGAGCTTCCCAGCTGTGTTATCACAGACACGAGTCCAGAGATATCCTCTCTCTTGGACCATTTACGTCTTTGAGCTCAGTCCCTCTCAAAACTCTTGTCTTCCAAAAAAAGATGGTGTGAGAGTCCCTCTATGTTCCCCACAAGTCAATACAGAGGTGTCAGAGAGAAAGGCACAGTTTCATAAGAAAGCACATTAAAGTGCTGTTTGCTCCCTGGCTGCCTGAGAAGGCTGGGAATAAGCTTTAGCTGTGATGATGGAAAATCCTTGTTGCTTTCTGAATGCGATCTTTAATATAGTCAACAGAGAAGGAAAAAGAACACATTCCCAAGCTGTGAGATGCCTAGGTCTTGGGACTACTCACTAAAACTTACTTTTCTTTTGATAATAGTGACAAAAAGTAATTTAAAACTTAGGTGTCTGAAAAGATGAGTTCACTACTTAAAATGTACAAAATATTCTTTCAGTGGTTATAGAAGTTGCTTTCAGATGTTGCTATCCTCCACTATAAAATTTGTCACAGGAATAAAATTATATTGAGAGACCAGCAACTGGAATACTCCCAGGTTAACTGTTACTACCCAGCACCAATGCTAATTCCTTCATTGTAAATCATCAGGTTTAGAGGTGTCAAGGCCAGCATGTACTGTGCAGTCACTAGGTGGCACTCCATAATACGCAGATATTTATTTATCTGCAGTGCCTTCCTTAAAAGTGATTTTTCTTTTCCAGAAGCACATGTTTTTGTTCTATTTTATCCTCTAAACTCATCTTATGGAAAAAAAAATAAACTCGAAGATAAAATTTCAAATATTATATAGAGACTGAACACAGATACACCAAATAACCCAGGATATTTTGAGCAGCAGCAGATCAGAAGCTTATTATATGTTTGAATGTATGCAACCAACTTGCACATATGCAGGCTTTGGCAATTATGTCAAACAGACAAACAAAAAAAAGCTTTAATACATAAAGCAAACTGAAATACTTTTGGGTTTGATTGGTAATAAGATCTTCAGCAGTTTGGGAAAACAGGACTGAAAATCTCATTCTTTCCAATATAATGTATTCTTTTTCATCATTTCAATACTATGCATAGTGCTTAGCACTAAGCTGCGCTGTGTCATTTCCACACTGCACATCCCAGCACCCAGCCCGCTTCCCCTGAGCAGTTTTTAGGGGTTCTTTTTAAGGCCATTCAAGATTCACCAATGCATAATGGTCTGAGATGAAATGAGCAGGTTTTTTTTTTTCACCAAGCAGGAATTCAGGTTAAAATTGATGAATAGATTTAACTACAAAAGATCTCTAGATAGCTCCAAAGAAGTAGTTTCTGTAATGATTAAATTAAGATTTTGATGTTGAATGGAGATTTAAAAAAAAAAACAAAACCCTAACATGAAAAGATAAATTAAAAAAGATTGCTTAACTCCTCATATTAAAATGAAACCTACTTCTGATTAAGGTGCTATACTAGATGAAAATTCGTTTTATAAAAAAGAGGAAATAATTTTCTGCCAATTTAGTCCCCTAAGCTGGATCTCTTTGTGGTCAGATGGGCCCCAATTCTGGCTGAAGGCAAAGTGCAGAAACTTCTAGCTGGCAGCATGGACATGTTTGTCTGTGTTTGTGTGCGTGTGGGGCAGGAGAGTTAGACCATCCCTGCCAGGAGCAGCCTACAATTGTGTTAGCTCAGCCATACACTAAAACCATAAATGTATTGTATAGAGCTGTGTAGATAGCAATAGATGCAGATAGGGATCGATGTTGTTTGTAGGCTACATCCTTTATACATTAGCTTTACCTTCAGGGCATGAAATGGAGTGGCACATATGTAGTGAAACATAGCTGTGGGTTTTACATGATGAACATTTGTTTCAGACATAGGCACAGTCCTGAAAGTTGTGAGTATCACAAAGGAGAAGTGGAGTAAGGAGGAGGTGGTCCTGGAAGAGCTGCAGATATTCAAGGTAAGCATTAACAGCCACCACATCAATTAAATATTCTTCAGCGGACTTTAAGGCCCAAACTGGCTTTGTCTGTCTGGTTGGTTGTTTACTGGAACTGGTTCAAGTTTCCAGAGGGACACTATATAAACTTTTAAATGCCTTGGGATTCTTTGGGTAAGTCAATTGAAAAAAGTCCAGAACCAAATAGACCATGATTTTTCAAACTAATAAAAAAATCTCATTTATTCTGCCTTGTTCTAGTTTGAAATCTTATTATGAGACCAATTTTTTTTTTATTTTTAATGTAAATTTTTCTATTGTCTCAGCTTTGGGACTATTCTTTGTGTAATTATAATTTTTTAAAACCAAACAAAGAAAATTCCACAGATGCAGGGAAATTCTTTAAAATAACAACTTTAGGAATTGAAAACAAAGAAAATAAACCAAAGTTAGTTTTGATTATCAATGTGTTTTAATTTATTGGTGAAGGCTGACTCAATGTTTTTTACCATTTTGATTTGGTTATCCTGGCTGAATGATAAAGAAGAAAAGTAACCGGAGCCCTGCTAACACCAATGGCTTCTTCATAAATAGAGCTTGTAAAAAGCCCAAACCTCCTTTCTGTTGCACAGGCGCAATTCCTGATTAACCTCATTGCTGGTGAGGGAGCTGGCGTCGACATACCATTACAGTAGGAAAATGGAGACCTGTGTCTTCCCTACTGATATTCTTTTCCATTTAGTAGTTCCTTCTTCATTCTTTGCATTCTCATTTTGCTTTTTTCTCACTCTGTATAGCTCTTCTTCAGTTTTCACCTTGCTTTTTCATCAAAATTTATCTGCATCCATGGCATTTTGATTACTTTCTCACGCATCCTCTCTCCTGTGTGCTGTACGAGGTCTTAGCCAGAATTTCTGCCCATACTAAATAAATGAATTTGGTACTTAGAGACAGAGTTTTCCAAGTGTAAGGACAGGAGCTTTAATAATTATTTCAAAGAGTGTATTTCTCCACATGCCTTTTGATATGTCATGTGTATGATGAAACTTTGATTTAAAGTATCTCCATGTCTTCTTCCCACTGTCTTGGACACCAATTATAAATATCACTTTGAAAATTTCAAGATTACTCAGTGCCCTGCCAAGTAATCAGCAGTTTCAGTATGTGCACCAATTTGCTGCATTCTTAAAGCATAACGTCAAGGGCAAATGTACCATATCATATTGAAACCAAAAAAAGGTTATTTTTTTTCTTGCTCAGCAGACATTCCTTCACGTTTTTATTGGTAACATTTATAACTGTTACCTCTATGTTTCTGAATCCAGAAAAATGAAGGGGGTGAAGGGCTGAAAAAACATCCCTTATTTCCTTAAACTGCATTAACATTAAACAATAGGCTTAGATTAATCATCTTCTATTAGGCAATAGATAATACTCTGAGCTTTGTCATGTTCTTACATCAGTCACTGGCAAAAAATTCACTGTCTCTCATAGCAGTGAAATACATCCCGGTGCAGAGGATCTGCCTATGTATCCCTTAAATGCCATCTAAGCCTTTCAAATAGTGCTTAATAAGAACTTAAGTTGACGTGAAGGCTCATTGCCAGTCTCCAGGATGGGATAGATTGCAAACCCTGTGAATTAAAGTCAGTTGCCGCACAAGCAGGAGGGAAAATTTATGGGAGGTCTTTTTGGAAGTATGAACTTAGTGATTTCTGTTTTTTTGTTTTTAATATTTGTTTAAACCAAGCCAATAGATCTGTAATTTTATTTACTTTTTATATGTTAAGTTCTGTGCTCTTTTTCATTAAGAACAGGGAATGTGTAAACTAATGCACCTTATTAATTTGTTTTTCAGCACCCTTCGTTTATTTCGACCATGGAGATTTCTCAGAAGCAGGTAAGTGCAAGCTCGTTTAATTACTGCAGGATATATGGTACCCTGAACACTTAGCTTGTTATTTTCAGGTGATATCTGTTACTTACTGGCCAAGCTTTCCATGGATGACACTTAAAATGTATCTGGAAAGAAAGAGATATGTTTGAACTTGTTTGCCTGCCTAATTCATGTTTGCTGACAAACAGTAATTTGTGTACCCAAGCCGGTAATTATTCATGGAAACAAATCTTTAGTCATATGGTAGTGGGATTTGTGAGTGAAGTCAATGCGCATTCATTTTCTGGACACTAGAAATACTTGTTTTTTTACAATCTAGTAATAAATTATTATTACTGTTATTGTTGTTATTTTTATTAGTAGTCAAGAGAGATCAGGGCTTCATTGTGCTAAAATTTGTGTGCACACAGACTGAAAACCAGTCCCCCTCCTCTAAAATTGCAGTCTAAATCTGGGTGGTCCAATCCTGGCAGACACAGGGGCCAGTCCCAGTTGGGAACCTCCCGATGGGAAATGGTTTTATGGCAGCTCCGAGCTGAATGATGGCTACGTGCACATTTGGGAGGCACTGTGACGCCAGAGCCATCCCTTCCTGCCCTGCAGAAGTGACCAGAGCAGCTCCGGCACAACACGCCTCCTTCATGCAGGAGGAGGTATTTTGCCGTTCAGGCACGCACAGCACAGCTGTGTCCCATCTCCCCTGAAAAAAGGTGGCAGGCCAGCTGGAAGTATTGCATGAGCCAGCTCCGGCTCAACAGCAAGCACTTGGACCACCCTTGTCTCAACAGGCAATCTACTCACGTGTTGGGGAGAGGGGAGTAATATTATCCCCATCCTACCTAAGGATCAGAAGCAGAAGATGAAGTTTTATACACACAATGTCGTCCTTAGTTCCCAGATTCGTAAAGTCATGGCTATCCAGCCACTTGTTTTTAAGTGTGTTATTAAAACATTATTTCCATGGTTTGCTTCTGATTTTTTATTACAGCACAAATCTAAAGGTGTAAGGGTGTTGAGTGCTGGTGTCTTTCCAGGACTGCAGTCCCCTTTCCTCTCTGCCATGTTGTCAGGGATCGATGGGGACTGGCCAGTTCACACTGAGCCCTGAGAAACATTTTACAGTAAAGGAGGAATTCTCCCTCATTTTGTAAAATCTGGGGCAAGGTTGAAAGTCTGCAAGTGTGGCACTGAAGAAGGGAAATTTTTAAACGGGCTACTTGGAGAACGCTCCTAATTCATTCGCTTTGCCTGATTTGCAGCAACAATTGTACATTGGTTCCAGAGATGGATTGGTTCAGCTCTCTCTGCACAGATGTCACACGTATGGGAAGGCTTGTGCGGACTGCTGCCTTGCCAGAGACCCATACTGTGCTTGGGATGGAAACTCATGTTCCAGATACGCCCCCACTTCTAAAAGGTAAGAAAAAAAAAATACAACATGCTGTAAAAGATCTTGCTGCTTGCAAGAATTTTAGAGGTTCCCAATCAGAATGTGTTGACTTTTTACTTAGCATGGCATTTGCCTTAAAATTTGATGATGCTCTGACCATGTTTCACGCTTCTGCTCAAAGAGCTGTGAAGACAACATAGCTTTGTTTAAGTGTGTGTGACAGTAACTCAGCTACTGCAGCTAATGTCATAAAGCCATCACTTTCCTTTTTTGTGCCAAATGCTTTAAGGCATGGGATGCTCAGATGGAGGTCCAGGTTGTGGCTGACTCTGCCTGAGATGCAAGAGTCTCTCTTAAGCTTCTGCCTTTTGCACAGGGCACCACCGTAATTATAAAGCATTTAACGTAGTATCCCAGAGTGGTCAATAATAAATTACATTTAATTCCCTGATCTAAACGAACAAACTTCTCCTGTCTGATTTAACTAACTTAGATAACTTGGCTGAAAGAGTGTCACTCTCATCGATTGTATTTGTGGTCTAGCCATGAGAGGGAGACAGAGATTTAAGGACTGTGATTTGACATCATCAGGAGCAGTTTTTCCACAGTGAAAGAAGCTTCATCTGAACTTTCTGTACTCACCAGCTAGGACAGCAGCATGAATCTGCATGGAGGGAGAGCACGCCGCAGGCTCTAGCAGTGCGGTACCTAAGTTGCTGGATGCGTCTCTTGGAGTTTTTGGCTGAATTAGCAGGAACTCTGAGCTTGCTCGTTGAGACAGAGTCCTTCACAGCCTCTTCATTCCCCTTTGGACAAAGCCTGACTGACAGTAATTCTTGCAGTGAGGGTCGGAGGTTGCAGTCTGAGCTCAGGCTCTGGAATGAGACTTTCTACCTTGGGGCTGCAGGGCTGGGACCTGAGCAATTAGACAAACCATTGAAGTTAATGACTCATAGGTTATCGTGTCATGGTGTCAAGGAACTTTATGTGTTTTCCCTCAAAGCCAAAGCAAACTAAATTCAGAGAAGCATAAATGAAAGGAGAAAAGCAAGTGTTCAGGCTCACTGCAAAGTTAGTGACACATGAGGCTTGCTGAAGCTTGAGGTGGGCTGGGACACGGAGATTGATGGTCCATGCTTTTTAACAGATGTGCAGTTCGGTGGGAAGGCCAAAAGTCTGTGGCTTCAAAACAAGGGATGGGTAACTGGCCTTGGGAATCCTCCAGTAGATCAGTTACTTGAATATTTTCCTTCTGTGTAGCAGCCTGTGCTTCCAGCATGTCTACAGCTTTTACCACAGTGGACAGCTCAGCCTCAGGAACCAGCCTCAGGTCCTGCTGAGGCCTTGCTCTGCACATGGGAGGCCCCACTCCTGTTATCTCCGGTGTGGATGTGAGAGAGGAACCAGTTCCTCACCGGGTCTCCGATTCTTCTACTAAAAAATTTAAACACAAACTTTTGTTTGTAGCTCTTGGGAGATAAATGAAATCATCCACAGAGGAAGAGTTTGCTTTTTTTTTAAATGCTATTACACTGAAATTACACTAAATCACAGTGAGTTTAAGTAACACACCCAGAGATTAGCAGGCAAGTTAGTTGTGGAAGGGAGCAGACCATCTCAGACCACTGTCTCAAGCTTTTTTGCTGTCCATAAAGATCAAAGATAATCATATTTGTCAGTTGTTTGTTACCAGATTAAAACATATGCTTTTCTCTCTTCATTGTAAAGGTTGGTTTACTAGCCAGTGTTACCTTGGGCTGATCCTGAGCTCAGTTTTGAATATCACCTGTTGAACCTCAGATCTTTTCCATGACATACAACATTAAGGATGCTTTTAGGTGTTTCCAAGACAGTACACCCCACCAGGAGACCCGTGCCCCATGCTCCTAAAGCAGGTTTAGATGCTCTTTCTGTCACTATATTGCATGCTCTTTGTTCTAGGCAGATTTTTTTCTCTCCCTTTTTCTCTTTCCCCTCCCAGTGGTTTTCCCAAATCACAGGCCTTTCTCTTGATGTCAATTGTACAAATCTCTCTAGGCCACATGCTGCTTTGAGGGTGAGGCTGGTTTTAGTTAAGACCGTAATTGTCAGCAGTAGGGTGGGAGCAATGTGAGTCCACATCTGCTGAGCTCCTCTGTATTTGGTTGCTGAATTCCAGCAATTATGCCTGAAGTGTTACAAGTTTGCATGCTCTTCCCATAGGCGAGCCAGAAGGCAAGATGTCAAATATGGAGACCCCGTTGCACAATGCTGGGATGTGGAAGACAGTGAGTATTTTGCACCTTTCTTGCTCTTTAGTCACTTTGACAACAGAGTTTGCTGTAAGGGTCTGTGAAAACCTGCTGAGCCCAGCAGAATAACACTGTTAAAGCAGTGGTCTTTCCCACACTTCATATACATTACCCTTCCTGCAGTGAAATGTGGGGAGCCGGGGCTGATAAGGGGCAGCCAGCATAGGACAGCACGCTCGCATCCCTTACTAACGACCCTCCCCAGCACACACCCAGGGGAGGAGGATGTGCCTGTGACCCAAAACCATTACACTCATCCCTACAAGTAGCTACCAGGACCTCTGTTCATCCAGAAACGGGGGAGATAATCCTACGAGGAAACCCGCAGGGTTGAACAGGGAACACGCCATCTTCTCCTCTTCCGCTGCACACACTTGACACAAGTCCCAAAGCCCAACTCCAGCTGCCAAACCAGCCCCTTCCCCTCCCCGCAGCTACTTAAATACTCCTGTTATTAACAAGAGCCTACCCCCTCTCCCCATCAGCTCCCCCCTCCCTTTCCTATACCCTCTTTTCAGATGCCAAAGGGTCTGGCTTGCTCCTTTGGCAACTGCAGTGCTTCTCTTAGAGCGAGCACTGTCAGTATGAAATCCTGTGGTTGCACGGCAATCTCTGCGGCAGCGTAAAATAAATGAAAAGCATTCAAAGCCAAGTTTGGGTTTGTCTGGAGCTCTTCTAGCCACTTATTAAAGCGAACAACCCAGTCAAAACAGTATTGATTGTATCGCTGCACAGAACGTTTGATTCAGGACGAGCCACCACTTTCCATTGATCTCTGGTTATTTTCGTGCTGCTGTGGTGCTGGATGCCTGCCGCAGATCTCGGCGTGAGTCACTGCAGAAATCAGAGCTGCTTGCCACAGGATCAAAGACTTAAGTCTGTTTCACAGTATAGAGGACTCTGACTGTACATGTGTGCTTGCAGACATAGTTAAAAAGTCAGGGTAAAATCTCATTTCCATTAAAGTCAACGACAAAACTCCTGTTCGTTCCCAAGGGCCAGAATTTCCCCACTTGCTGCTTACCATGGCTCTCCAAATAGTGGTATCTGAGACTGTGCAAAGCTCAAGGTTATAGAAACACTAGCAGAAAGGCTGACAATGTTACATTTTCCTGGAAGGATAAAGAGATACTGGAAGAGTTGGCTTTACTAGACAAATGTAAAACGACTTAGCACAGAAATTGGTATTAATCCTTTGCCCTGATGTAGCGCCACCAACAGAAATTTTATCCAGCTGGGGATGACCCCTGTGTGCCATAAAACCATGAAGCTGACTTGTGCCACTCCAGGCTCTTGGCTTATTTATGCCATTTGTGATAATTAATAACATTATGGCCCCAAAACTTATTTAACTTCAGTGCTGCACTGTGTGAGATTCCCTCCCAGAGACTTCATTGGCTGCATTAAGTTGTTTGGCTCTACTGAAATCTCAGTGGCACAGTGAAATAAAAGACAAGCATTTAATGCAAAGAGCTTGAATTTCTATAGATCTCATATAGGTACTTATTATATTGAAAAAAAGGATCCAAAATTGTATTCATTTTGTTGTTGAGCTAACTTTGGATTTAGGAGACACCACTGCTTTCACCTTCCTCTCTGTTATTGCCAGGGCGTAAGAAACAGCTTTAGTCCAATGGTAAAGCAGATAAGACACGGATGAGACAGACTGGAAGGGGAAATGGAGATGCAGGGATCAGAAGTTACTTGTTCAGGTTTACAGAAGGCCAAGAAAGGAACCCAGATCTGCTCATGGCTCCTTCTGTGTTTGGTCTGAAACATACTACAGAGCATTTCAAATTATACTGAAGGAAGGTAAACTTCAGTTTACTTTAGCCCTGTGACTCCTTTAATGTGTTTGAGATGAACAAACCAGACTGTACAATCTACCTTTAGCAGCTTTAGCTCAGGTTTAGTAGTTGCGTTACTTAAAGGAAAAATACAGGTCAGATTTAAAATTCCTCAAAGGTGAAAGCCTCAACTTTAAAATGGAGCAAGCTCATGATACAGATTTTATTGACCTCCTTAAAAACCAGTTGCACTGAAGGAAGGTTAGCAGCCGCCTCTAAATCCTCATAGTTATAGTTTAAGCTAAAAGTTAAGTTTCCTTTTGCTTTTTTATAATTCACTCACTCTTATAGCATCTGTTCTGAATCAGGCTATTTTCCCAGTGCTTTAAAAACCAGGTCAGGGTTAATCTCCTGTACCATGTTTGCTTTCCAGGCATTAGTCATGAAACTGCTGATGAAAAGGTGATTTTTGGCATTGAATTTAATTCAACTTTTCTGGAATGTATTCCTAAGTCCCAGCAAGCCTCTATTAGGTGGTATATTCAGCGCTCTGGAGAAGAACATCGAGAAGAGGTAAGTTATAGTCATCAAGGCAAGTTTCCTCTATAGAGAATTCAGCTGAGCACTGAAAGGCAGGAGTTACTGGGATTAGTCAATGTTTTACTTTTCCTTGCCTCACCTTAGGTATCACATAGCATTCTGGTATCACCATTTGGGGCATGCAGTAGGGAAGAGAGAAGCCATTTGCACTGTGTCATAAGCAGATTTAGATATTTATTTTGACTTACATGCTCATTCTATTAAAAAAAAAGAAGAAAAGGTAAATTAGGCTTTAAAAGGTGGTAAAAAATCAAAGTACTGGAAAAAAAAAAGCCCCTTTGTGCAGTAATTAACACAACTACTTCTGTAGGTAAAAGTATGTTCAAAAACCTTTGTTTTAATAAAATCTCTGCTCTCTTTAGTGTCTGATTGCATTCCCTTATCATGTTAAGCAGTGTAGCTAAGAATTGCACATACAGCTTGCTGCTTCTCTCCATCTCTCCCCAGAGAAGGAATGGTCTGTGCAGTAAAAAGCTTTTTATTTGCTTTTTTTCTTGTTAGTGGAGTCTGAGAATTATTCTTAAATGGCACTCTGCACTGACGCAGAGATGTCAGGTTAAAGAATTGCACCTTGTATCTGGAGTAGAAAGCCGTGAGACTTGTGATGGCCCTTAATTCCTGCCAGAGGCAGGTTTGGGGTCCTCACTGGTGGAGAAGCCCCGAAGAAGCATCCAGGTCCCTGCATACCCCCTGCACAATTTCCTGATGATTTTTCTCTGAGCTAGTGACAAAGGGGCCCTCTGACATGCCCAAAAGGTCAGTGTGCTGGGACTGATTTGGACTGGGTTTGAGTGAGTTTCAAACCTCAGGAGTTTTCATAGCCTTTCTTTTACATGAGTGATTTTGTGTTTGAGGCAAGTCCTGCTGTGATGGCAACCATGGCAACAGGGAAGGAGAAGGGAAAAGAACTGCCCTTTCAAATGAGCTGGTCCCAGGTGTTAGATATGCTTTTTTGTTAAATGTTCATCCAAGACAAAAATTAGTTTAAATGACAGGAACTATCAAACACCCAACCGGTCTTCCACTCTCAATAATAATTCATCCTATGAGACTTCCTGAGTGCAGAAAATGTGCTGGTTTTTTCTAAAGGCTGGGGAGATGCAGGCCAGGGCAGGTGCCCACGAGAGCATCACCTCTGCGTGAGATGTGACTCATAGCAGTAGTGCCAAAATTGCAACCCCAGTTCTGTCTTGGCCCAGAAAGCCAAGTGAGGGGATACAAGGCACTTCTGTTTTTTTTCACCAGATACAACAAAAAAACCTGCAGGGTTGTATATTGACTATGACACTGCAGTACTTTTAATTTACTCCCCTTCTCTTACTCATGCTTTGGATTGGCAAAGATTCTTTCCTCTGCCGAGAATAGAATCTTCATTAATTTATAGACATGGTGCTTCCTACAACATGAACTAAACACCAAAAGAAAGAGATTACTGGTTTGAAATACCACCTCTAACCTCCATTACAGGCCATACTTGGGGGAAAAAAGTGATCTTCTGATCAGCTGGCCAAGCACGCTCTCAGCCACAGGTGGTTGAAGTGAAAACCCAGCTAGAAGTGTATCAGCCTTAGAGACCTAGGGGCATTCATTGTTTGTGCTTTAATTGATTTACCTTTAACTGTCCTGTACAGAAGACTCTGCACTCTACTTCCCTAAGGCAGCAGTTTGTAAATGCACGTACATATTTGATCAGGGAAACAAGTAAAGTACTTGCTTAATTCTAACCAGGTGTTTAAGACTCATTTTTAAGTAAATTTAAGCAGATAGGTAACAGGTTTGTTTTTTGTGAGGGGATGTTTGTATTTTTTTTTTCTTTTTTCTGAACAGAAAGTTACGTCAAGTTTTGAGGAGATTCAATCATTTTTTAAAATAATGTATTGCAACTATAGAGTGTGCCTGAGCTTCTCAAAAAGAACTACAAACTTTGAGTAAAGCAGCCAGTTCCCTGTGAAGAATGTAATATTTCTGTATCATAAGAAGTCACACTTTCACAATTTGAAAGCCTTTTTGAAGGGCTGCTTTTGAGTTTTATCTGTGTCAATTTAGGGGAAAAAAATAGCAGTTGATTTTCTCATAAATCACAGGTTCAGATTGGCCTCTGAAGGTCGGGAAGCCAAGCTCAAGCTGTCTTTTTTTATGTGATTGTAGAACAAACTGCGGGTCAAACCAACTTTTGAACAGTTAGGGAAGGATAACCTACATAGCATAGCCTAAGTTAAGGCTACATTATTTTTTTGCCACGCTTTGTATGTCCAAAATGTTCATTGTGGCAGTGACCTGGCCCCTGCTACTTGTTCTGGGATGAAGGCCAGTTACCCAGGCACGGTGATGTCCAGTACTGCAGGACTGCCCAACGTGCCAAGGATGTGCACGTTGAGAGAGAGTGAGGGAATGTGTGCATATGTGTGATGGCATTTGAAGCTCCAGCAAGCACACGGCATACATCTTTGCACATTAGCAGGCTTCCACAGCAATGTTTACTGGGCTTGCTCTGTATAAACAGTCTGACATCTGTTTGTATGAGAAAAGTAAAGCTTTGCTAAAAGGCTAGATTAACCTTTGAGGCAAATTTAGAAGAAAATTTGAGGGAGAAATCTGCAGCCAGATTTTCTACATTATGAATGCTAAGAGTAGGCAAACAGCTTTTTCCCACATATTGTCCCTAAAGCCATAGCAGTGTTTCTGTGATCTAGCTTTGATAAAATAGAAGTCAGAGCACATGTTCCACAACTCCTTGGGGTGGTTTTGTTAGTTTGTTTTTATATATATTTTTTGCAGTCTTTGAAGATAACAGCCTATATAAATGCATATGCACACATTGATGATTACAGGATCAGATCACTTAAAGACAGTGTATAGCTATTAGTTTTGTTTGATTCCTGCCAGAAAATTCTTGTAGTAACAGAATTTCTAGTATTTTGACCCAGGTTAGTTCCAGGGTCCTAAGAACTTGAACTTCTTCTGAGCAAACTCAGCATGCATATCTCGAATTATCATATTGGGAGATATCATTTTTATTATTTAAAAGAAAAAAAAAGAAGCTTTTTTGGTTGTTTTTTAAGATAAAGATATTAATCTAGAAATGTCACATTTTCAAATGCAAGTACCTAGAATTAAATTCCTAATTTCATATGTGGCTGTCTAAATAAATGACTGGGTCTGTAGAGATGCTGAACAATCATTCCTCCTATTAGATAGAATAAGGGTATTTGCAGGTTAAAATGTTAATCCCTTGTTAATTTGGGGATCCAGAAATTGAGATTTTCAGGTTTTCTAATTTGACTTATCAGTGAAAATGAATTCATCAGTATTAAAACCTAGTTGGAGACCTTCCTAGAAAATCCAAAGATCGGCAGAGTAATTGACTTTCTTCTCAAAGTACTCCCATTTGACAAAAATACCATATGTGACAGAAACAGTGTGGTCATGTTTAACGTGTAGCTTGATCTTTGCTCAGCCCGTGCCTTACCATAACTTTTCCCATTTCAATTATATTTTCTGCTCTCTCTCTCCCTTCCTGCAGCAGATTTCTCAAATAACACTGTACATTATTTTAATGCATGTCTTAGCGGTGTAACTTATTGTGATGACGATACCATGCTTTGCAAATGACTCTGTGCACCTGGAACTTAGGTTACGGACTTTTAGTTCCAGGGCTGGAACTGTAATGTCTCAGCAAGTCTTTAAACCT
>VYZW01017923.1:6721-19040 GCA_013401315.1 Balaeniceps rex | reverse complement strand
CGTAATGTCTTAAACTGCTGGAGTTTTCTGAAGCTTAAAACAGATATTTATTTATTTCTCAAAAAAATTACTATGTGTTACATTATGTATATAATAGGTGTCAGGACTGCAAAAAGCAAATGCATGGCTCCCTACAAAGCCATTAGTTTTGGTGCTCCATGGCTCTGAAAAGTATTATCCCCCATGCTTTTGGCTGCCCTTCACCCCAAGTCTCCTGCAGCTCCAGGTCTGCCAAGCTGCCATGTCCCCTTGCAGGTGACAGAACAAACCGTATAGTCTGAAGTGACAGAATAGGTGCAGATCACTTTTAACTCTCTCTTTGCTGCTCTATTCATACCTGGGGGTGAAAATAAATCCACCAAAAGGCAGGAGGACATTCCAGTTTCTTCTTCAGCGGTTCTCACCTTTTCCATATTCCTGTCCCACATCCTGGGCTGTGATTTTCTGACGGACCCAGCTTAACGAGCATCTGATGTTTTGGTAGGTACAAGAGTGTGACCCACTCTTGGACAGGACATCTTGCTAGGCACAAGAGTGTGACCTAGCTCCCCCATCGGAGCAAAGAGATGTTTCCATTCCTCATCTTAGCCAGACATAAGTTTCCATATCTTTTTGCGGCTGGAGAGTTTTGTGCCATGATGGCAATTTTCTTTGTTACAAACATCTGGTCAGCAGCATCTTGTGACAAAAGGTCACAGACTCAGTGCCAGCCCTAAAATCTAAAATTGGATGAGAACTGAGTAAGGAAGAGGACATACACCAAGGTCTGAGTTTTCAGTAGTACCTTCTGTTAGAGAAGTGTAGTTCAGTGTTTGAGTCCTTAGGTCAATGAGAAAGAGATCGAGAGGGGGAAAAATAAGAAGATATTCATTCTGCAGCCTAGGGACAACTTATAGCTCTCATGCTTTCACTTTTTTATTTTATTATATGACTCATTGGCTTTTTTTTCCCCCCCTAATACCTTGAGATTCTTAAGTAAGATTAATATTTTGGACAGTTTCCTGGGGAAAAAGAAGAAGTAACTCTGAACTGAGATACAGCATGTGACATTTCTGCTTTGATTTGGATATACTGGGAGGGGGGTGGGAGTTTAAAATTAAGTATCAGAATAAGAAGTTAGCTTCACCTTGAAAATAATAGGAATCATGCATCTCCATAATGACATTGTACCAGCAACATATTCTTAATTTTTTTCCTGTGGCTTCCTGGTAAATAAAAAAAGATGTTAAAAAAAAAAAAAAAGAAAAGAGAAATTAACTCTACAGCTGCCTTGGAGTTAAATGATTATTTTCCCAGTGCGAGAGAAACAAAGTCATGTGTAAAAATAATGCCAAAAAAACCCAGAGTGATCTTTACTTCCAGTCAAATGATGAGGATGAAGAAAAAAACAATACAAAAATAAAGACGAACGTGAATTCTCAGCAAATGTTCCTTATTTTCCTTTCTCCTCCTCTCAATTTGTTCAGGGGTTTCAGCTAACCCATGATTAGTCCAGCTTTACCTCTAACAATTTTTCACATGTTGATTAATGAGCGAAGGCAGGCTTTGAAGCCACTTTCTTCTCCCAGACAGGTGCAGCATTTTAACTGTGAAAGAGTTGACATGTGAATTATTTGTAAAGAGGGAGCTATCTAAACACATCATTAGCAAAGGACAAAAGGCATTGACCTAACCTGGTGCCACAGCACTTTCAAATCCTTGGTTGTTTTCCAACTTACTGATTGTTTAAAGATTTGCCATTGTTGTTGGCAATGCCCATTTTTCCTCCATTGTTAAATTCAGGTTGTGAAAATCAAGTGTTTGATTTGCATGGAGATGTTTTTCCCTTTGTCAAATATTGCCAGTATCTATGGCATGTGCCATAATTCAGGTAATGTAATTTGAGGCAAACTTATGTGCTTATCATGAAGGATGAAAAGTACAATTTTTTGACAAAATATTGTCAAAAATCTGCTCCCACTCCACTAAGAAAAGAAAGTTAATGGTAATCAATTGCTTCATTTTTGTGGTTTATAATTTGTTCCGTATTGAACAAAACTATGTCTCTTATGTATAATTTTTATTGTATGCTCAAAGTTAAGCACATGTCAGCAAGCTTTTATGAATTAAAGCCTTTGTGCTTCTGAATCGTTAAATCCTATTTACAAATATTTTAAGAGAGTTATTGATTATGACATATTGGGCAGTGAATCCACAATTGACCAAAACAAAATGATGTCTTTTATCTAACTAGTCTTCTCATTTTCCTCAAAATTTAATAAAATATGTTTTACATCTATAGGTCAGGAACCAAAGAGCACATTAAACATTCAAGTGAAAGGTTAAGGATCTACTACCAAGTAATGAAATGCCAGGTGTTTATGAAACTCCAGAGCCCTGTGGGGAGAAAAGTAGAGAGGAAAGACAGGAAGAGTTCTGAACCTATGGGTAAACCAACATAAACAGGATACCAAAAAGAGAAGTGAGGGGGGAAAACAGTAATGAAGTGTTGCTCAATACGTGTGAAATCGGAGCCATAATTTTATCCTGCCAGAGGATAAGAAAGGAATGAACAATGAAGGCACAGAGAAGGAGGAGGTGACAGTCACCGTAAATCAATATCCAAGGTTAACACAGGACATTCTGTAAGAATGTTGCTTCATTAAAAATAGGGGTTGTGATGGGCTGGGATTAAGGGACACAACCAATTTAGACTCTGTTAGCTTTCTCTGCGGTATCCCAAGGTGGGGTGTGGGGGGGTCAACTCCATCAGTTAACACATTTACGTCTAGAAAGTGACAGCTGCTACACAAATGGTAAATAGTTATGAGTAGCAGGGTGCTGGACTTGGGGGTCCAGTGATCTTTTCAAGTCTAGAACTGCCATTATTCTGCCTTCCTTTCACTGAAAATAGGGAAAGCACTCATGAGGGTTCTTTGGGCTGGCACCCAGCCAGCCGAAACAGCCAGCTGGAGATCTTCCAAGTGTAGGAGGTACACAGCTGTCAAGACGCTCTAGACTACAATACTGGCAGAGCCACCGATTGGCAGATGCTACTGCTGCAATTGCATCAAGCCCTGAGCTCAAAGATATCCGTCCTGTTTTCACTCAGACAATGTGGGAACTTGGTCTTTGCATAGTGCCTTATGAAACCCAAATGTCTGGAAATTAGCTGCTTCTTCCCATCCTTTTCCCTAAATTTCTCAAACTTGGGTCTTCATGTTGACATGAAGCCTGGGCAAAAGAAAGGGGGGCTTCCTTGTCATACTGCAACAGCCAAGCCTCTGAGCACTTCCACCTGGCCCCCGCTCCTGCTTCTCTCTGTCGAGTACAGCACCACAAGGAAACACCTGCCCTAGACATATTTCTGCCTACAGCTACTTTTTGTGGATTCATTTATACATTTTATGCTCCTGTTTTTACTGTAAGAAAGGTACATTTACTTGGAATGAAGTGTCACCAGCTGATAAAACTGAGGACTACTGCCTTATGCTGTAGGTTCTGGAGGTGGAAAAGTGGTCTTTTCTAGCCTGTCTCCCTGCTATCGTATGTGTATGTGCTTGTGTTTGGACCGTTATTTCTCTGGTTTAAACTCAGTGTAGTAAATCAAAAGTAGCTTGTGCTTGTGTAGCACCTGTTGTCAGGACAATCAATTTTCCAGGAATTTCACGAAATTAGTATGATTTCACTCTGCTGGTGCCAAGTAGGCATGCTTATATATAGTTTACAAACAGGGAAACTAAAGCTCAGGGTTGACCCAAAACCATCAACTGGTGGCAGGAGCCAAAAAATACTTGGCTACAGAACCAGGCAGCCAGAGCCACGTTCTGACCAGGCTTTTGTAGCAGTTGATTTCTTGTCTCTGCTGCAGTCAGATCAGTGGTAAGACACAGGCCTATATCCATCCATCCACATATCTATCAATCCATCTACCTAAATACCTACTTACCTGCTTACCTAATCTGTATGTTACTGAAGACTGTTACAGCTGATACAGTAGCAAGCCGAAGTCTCTCCCTCTCTCCGTGCATGCACTATATATATGTGTATTGTTTTTCCTGGTGATCTTGAAATGGTCTCTCAAATTATTTAACCCTTCCAAAGTCATTATCATAGAAACTTAGAAAAGGGTAAAACAAAAAGTCCTGGGAGGTCATCTCATCCATCTCTTTGCTCCAAGAGACCCTATTATGATAAAGTACTAGTGAGTTAGAATCATAACAGATGGAGAATCATATGTATGTATACATTTTTTCCCATGGAATAGAAAAGGGAATCATGTGCAGATTTTTTACATAAAGAAACAGTGTGTAGCTTACCCACTGTGAATAAATCTAATTTAGTCATCTTTATGCCTCCCTGATCTTCATCCTCTGAAGTTTGCTGGAGGGTCAGATGTGCACTCTGGGAAATTTTCCAGATTCTGTGTTGGTTCTCTCTGCCCCCACTCCCCCCTTCTTAAACCCACTACTCAGCCTTTTGCTGAAGTTTTTCTACATTATAATAATGCCACCAGCAGTGCTGAGGCTGTGCTTAAGGCCCTGGCTTTGCTGCGGGCTGAGCAAACAGCACTACAGGTCCTTTGGTGCCGTTGTGTGCTGTAGCCTCTGTGTGGCAGCAGAACATAGCACGCCTGGGAGGTGACAGCTTTGGACTAGACCAGGATCATTTTCAAAGGAAATGCTGGTGTTGGACACTGGGAGTTATGGCTCTGCTTTCTACTTCCGCCTCTGCTACTAATCTGTATATGGTCTTTGGCAAATCACTTACCTTCTATGTTCCCCAGCTGCAAAAATACTTAGGTGCCCAGTGCCCCATCCTGGATTTTCTTGGGGGGTTTTATGCTTTCTTTTTAGTCTTAGGTTATTTTGGAAATAATTTTCAGATCACCAGATATGTAACTTACCTGACGGTGTTATTACTTTAAGGTGCACCTTATTTTTAACATGTGAGATCATGCTGTATTTTTTGAAATATTTCTATTCATAAGTGAAACTACAGTTCTACTCTGACAGACTTCAGCTCTCAATTGCAATCTCATTCTTTTATCTTTTTTTTTTTTTCTGTAAGTTCTTCACAGATCTTAAAGTCAAAACAATAAAAGAATTGTACTGGGTTGTATTCATCTAACCTCATTGGGTGCTTTTAATCACTTCTCAATGAGTCAAAGCCAGGGTCAACTTCCTTTTGTACAACCCAGTTGAAGAAGATCAGAATCACAGCATTTCACTTTAAAAATCAGTGGTAGTATTTATTTTCAGTGTAATAGAACCTCAGCGCTCCAGATATATACAAGCACCCTGGTATATTGGGTGCATTACAGATACCTCAAGAAAAGCAGTTAAAGAATGGGTGGGATTTGTGGCACTAAATAACTACCCTTCCTTGGAGAATGTAGTCTAGCTTATTGCATTGTGGTGTGATGAGTGTTACTGTCTGTCCTTTCAGCTGTCCAGCATGTGTCTTTTACTACTGCATGCTGAAATGTCAGCGATACAGATGCTATAGTTAGGAGCAGAACTCAGACATTGAAAGGATCTCCCAGTATCTGTCCCAGTTACACATGCCCCACCACGTGCTGGCACCCAAGGGATGGGGCATGCCGTGTGCCAGCTGAGCCTTTTCTCCACCTCAGCATTGTGCTGACATGCATTCTGGTTTTGCTGATGAAACTCATGTATCGCATTCTTCTTTGTCCAACCCCACAGCTGAAGGCTGATGAAAGGATCATCAAAACAGAGCATGGGCTGCTGATCCGCAGCTTGCAAAGAAGGGATGCAGGAGCATATTTCTGCAAAGCCCAGGAGCACACCTTTGTCCACACCATCGTGAAGCTGAATTTAAACGTCATTGAGAATGGGCAAATGGAAAGCACTCAGAAGACTGAGGATGAGGAGGGCCGGGTGAGGGATTTGCTGACGGAGTCCCGGTTGAGGTACAAGGACTACATCCAGCTCGTGAGCAGCCCCAGCTTTAGCCTGGATGAGTACTGTGAACAGATGTGGCACCGGGAGAAACGGCGGCAGCGGAACAAAGGTGGTGCCAAATGGAAGCATGTGCAAGAGATGAAAAAAAAGCGAAACCGAAGGCACCATGAGCCAGCCAGGCCACTGTCTACGTAGTTTGTAAATGCTATTTAAAGAAAGGACATTTTCCATGAAAAAAAAAAATACTGTGTTCTGGTTTTGTACATCTTGCCTATGAATTAGTACTGCTTCTTATTGAAATCAGGTAACACACCATCACTATTAATCTGTATGAGACTGTACAATGGGATTCGATACCAAATGAGACATTCCTTATTGGAGTACCACACACCAGGCAATAATTTCAAATGCATTCATAAAAAGAAAAAAATGTACACTTTTAGCTAATTTCTGGGTAGCCTGCGGCTACGTGAGCTGTGTTCTGTACTTCCTGCATAACTTTCACATAGGATTTAGTGTCCATGTTCCCTTGTTAGTATTCGTTGCCACATTTCACCCCAGAGGTGGCTACATTTCAGGGGAGGGCAGATGTATTTCTAGTTCTTTGGCATCTTTCTGATTAAGAAGCATGGTAGAAATGTGTGACAGATCTGCAAAAATACCCGCTAATTTACCCATTGGGCTCGTATACAGGCACATGGGTGGGGTTTGCTAGCACAGAGAGGCACAGCAAAAAATCAAATTAAGTATTGGCTTAGGGACAACATTCATTCTCCCCATAAAAAAAGAGAAAGCATAATCATAGTTTAAGGGAGGGGAATTATCGAGCGTTACTCATTAGAGTTTGAGTAGCCACCAGTTTGCAGTCCATCTGCTGAAATGAAATGTTGACTCTAATTGAAACTGCCACCGAGATGCTTGGGAGTAAATTTCCTAAGTGGTCTGTGGGAGGTATGTGCACAAATCCTATTAACAAATAATGGGATTCCTGCCTGCACCTCTCCTATCTCTCCAAAGGTTTGATTCCGACTGTTTGTCCCTTTGCTAGCTTTGTTTTATGCAGAGGAAAAGAAAAATAAAAGACAACAACAAAGCTAAAATGAAAGACGATGAGGGAAAATATTTAGTGGCTGAGACCAGTGCTCTTGACACAGAGCTGACATTCCTCAGATGTATGTATTCTTTGGGATATTCTCCCAAAGGTCTTATGTATTTTTAAGTTGAAAATTTGCATTGTTGGAATGAATACTTTTATTATAATTAAATAAAACAAAAGATGTCCATGTGTAAATAAAACTTGTAAGTTAGAAATTTGCTATATACCATAATTTCATTTGTAAAGTGTTCCTTGTTCCTTGGATCATACTTGGGTTTTAATAGTGTAAATTTTTCCGTATAAGCAAGAAACGCTGGCCTCATTCTTGTCTATTTTACATCAATGTGATTTCACTGATTTTATTCCTGATATGCAGCAACAAACACAAGCTCAAAATCAGGCCTACTGTCTCTTCTCATGAGTCACAGCCCCCCTTTCCTCTCTTCCATCTAACCTCCCTCCATTTTGCCTTTCACGCCTTTTTGAGTGTGAAATGACAAATTAGCCACTTCCTCACATGGAAGAGAGCTTTGATGGATACCAAAACGACAGACTTTACTTGTTTCTCATGCATTCTACAGATCTTGAGAGCAAAGTCTGTGGGAAACCCGTGTAATTGGTGTGCACCTCATTAAGGAACCGAAAACGCTGGCTCTGAAAGTTGTAGATTTGCCCTTGCCCATGCTGGTGTTTGTGTCTGCATTCAGTCCCTGATCGATAATTGTGTAGATCCAATTTGCATCGTTGTTCATTTCCTCTCTGTTGAAAGTCAGATATGGCGAAGTGTTTGTCAGATTTCAGAAAGGAATCTCAGCTTACCCACATTTCTTGTAAAACCCGAAAGCTGAGTTTGCATGTGTTGTATAAAAGCCAGCGATACCATATGTCATTAATTTTAGATGCTTTTTTAATAGGAGATGTGTGAGTTAATTAGGAGATATTAGATAGCATGCGTACAATGCTTTGATAGTGTAAAGCACTGAGTGCTAAATATTATAAAATATGTCTGTGGGGAGGAGGGAATTTCTCAGCACAGGACCTTTAATCAGCAAGGAGACTGATGTCGAAGATACTAACCAGTCGTACAGTACTTTGAGAACACGCAGAGAACTTTTTGGCATTTTTGCTGCAAAATAACATAGGCCAGGCATTTCACAAGAGGCTCGTCATCTTGGGTACCTTGATTTTAAGGCCAATTAAGACTACTTAAAGGACGTATGGGGGGGTATTAAACTACTACATATAAAGCACCCTAAGACAGGGATACTCAATATTCTTGGCTGGAGGGTTATGCTGTCACCATACAGAACCTGCCCAATTATTCCTTATTAGATTTTTATCAGTCCACAAAGTCCCATTTCTCTGACTTGGACATTAAGTAAATGAGTGGAACCGCACCAAAGCTATGCAATAACAGGTGGTCTGCATTCGCACGCACTGACAAAGGACCTACTCTTCTCCCTAGTGGTGACACAGTGCTTCAATTATTGCATTTCAGACAACTCTCATCATGTTTGCCTACTTCATACAAAAGCATATCAATTTCTTCTTCCATATTTTTGTCCTCCATGAAAACTAAATCATCTGATTTATGTTTAGATATGATTGGGGGGATGATCCTACAAATTAACCCCCCCACACTGACTTTAGTAGAAGTCTGGGATCGCTAAGGGTCTCAGTGCTGGGAGCATTAGATTTAAATGGTTGAATTCAAATGTTATTACTCTGAAAAACAACTTTGATTTCTTTTATTTAAAATGTTGTTGCAATGAGATTATTCTTAAAGAAATGACCTCATCAGTCTGGGATACAGTGGTTGCGTGAAACCCCAAGTGAGATATAAGGCCTCTTCCATCATGGCAAATAAATTCAATATCCTCCAAACCAGTGTGCTGTATTGGGTTCATGCCACCCCAGGGAGCATATTTAATAATATTGCATAGATAAAAGTCTGTGTTTTGATACACTGGGTAAAATGTATGCTATAGCTGGCAGGGCTAGCACAGCTCCTCATGCACAGCAGGCATTACACATGCAAGGAGGCCGGAGGACCTTGGAGACCGGGGAATGAAAGGGACAGATCAGGTATCACTACAGGAGGTAAGACAAGGTTTTGTTGGGCAGGACTCAGCGATGCAAACCCAGGAATAGGAGTAGGAGGAGCAGTTGGTCTTTCCACAACCTGCAGTCCCAGAGAGGGGTTCATAGAATGAACTAGCCCCGAGGATCTCCCTCTTTTCAAAAAATTTCATCTTCTGTATAATTTAAAGGCTCAAATCTAAGTCTGCTTAAATTTCAAACCAATGATTTGGAGGTCAGCTGGGCTGCTGCGAGCTGTACTATGAGCCACAACAGGCCCATAGTTAAAATGAAACTGAGCCTTGCCTCCTTCAAGAGCTCCATAAAAATGAAGTTAAACAAAGTTTTGGTCCAGAGTGCAAAAAAGTTGCCTCCATCTTAATAACTGTAGGTTTTAAACAGATCCCTTAGCTCATATGATACAACATAGATGTTTATTTACATATGCATTCAACCAGGAGTCCAATTGTTAATACATTATCTTTTCCTTCAACAAAACCTTTCCATTGACCCTACTTCAGCAAAAGGTCAGCATTGGACTGAACTGAAGTGGTTTCAAACAGATTCTTAGAATAACCAGCACAATGTGAGCTGTAGTTACAAAAATGCTGAAAACTGACATAAGCTTTAAAGCCCAACAGGGCCCTAAACTTTGTAGCAATCTCGCAGTCAGTTAAAATAAAACAGAAAATGGGATTAGCAGAAAAAGGAATAAAGTCTTAACACTTATTGTGATAAACTAGTTCCGTTACTGGAAACTGTTCCAACAACAGGTGTGAATGTATGTTCAAGCTATAAGCAAATACTTTTCTCTCCAAGCAGTTAAACTTACATTGCTTGAGGTATCTAAGAACCTGAATACTTTCCAGTTTGTACATATATTTTGGACCTGGTTCTTACGTCACTCATAATGAAGTAATTAGGTTAAATGCAACAGATTTCCTCTGGTTCATGTGCTTTTGAGGTCAGAAGATCCCTACAGTTCAAATGTTATGAACCTTTTAATCTAACCATTATGCATATTGATCTGCATTTAACATTTCAGATAATGAATAATTATTTGTTATTATTACTCATTATTCATGTAATGAGCCTGTGTCTCATAATAATGTCTCAATATTTTATAATTACTAATGAAAATTGAGTTTGCTAACATTTTGTCATATGAGCATATGTGTATAGGAGTGCCTATACAAATGTCTTATTTTCTGTTCATTTTGTTACAGAGGTTAATTTGCAAAAGGCAAATGTGATTTCAAGAGTCAAGGTTCAGCTCAGCTTCCACTTACAGCAGAGATTAAAATCCTTCTGGAACTGAATCATAGCCTAAGTAGACCATAATCTATTTATAGTCTGGTAGTCAAACACCCAAAGCTATGTGTTGTTCTGTAGAGCATATTGGCCTGGTTCTTCTTGCACACAGTTGTAGATGAGACGTGGAGGTCTAAGGAATTACATCTGCATGAATGGAAAATTAAGCCCACATGTCTCTCTAATATATTCTGTTACATTTTATGAACTTTAAATGGTCTCTATTGTAATATTTTACCATAGTGTTGCTAATATTACCCTGAACTAGGCTTCTGTCGTTAGCTGAAGTGTGACATTCTTTGCAGCTGGAATCCAAATTTCGAGGTTTGTAAAATAAGTTCATTACAGTAACAAAAAAGAAGGCATGGGAAAAGAGTTTAATTATAAATTCTACCAGGCAGATTTGTAAGACTTTATTTCTATATACCAAAATAGCAGTTATCCTAAAATGTGTTAGAAACACAAGTATTTGTTTTCCTTTTTTGGTCAGGTAAGGATACATAACAAATTGTAATCTTGAGTTTATCACTTGCCAATGTGTGGTTGAAACATCTGGTCTGACAGCTGTAGCAAGACTGGGTTTTTACTTGCTCATTTTTTTCTTCCAGCAGTTAAGACCATTGTCTCTTGCCTTTGAGACTCTCTGGTCTGTCAGGTAACCCCACTTTTATATAGTGGAATACTTCGGGATCTGGTGTTTCCGCGACCTATAAACATCCCTACAAAGTCATAGTATCGGTCTGCCTTCAGACGATGACTTTCCTAAGCATTAGCTTTTGCATCCAGTTGCAGATGCAAACCAAACACTGTGAGGTAAATTGGAGACCAGATGGGGTTTTCATTTACAAAGGAAATTTTTGGGACCGTTGCTTAGAGCTTTCCTTTCTCTTTTTGCTTATGTGGTTGCTGTGTATAATTCTCCAATTTAAAATCAAAGTCTTTTGTGCTTTAAAGCATAAGATTTTCCATGTGATGTGAAAAAACAGAAGAACATTTCCAGGTGATTTTTTTGATTGATATGGACTGCTGGTTAATAGTTTCAAACAGTACAAGCCAAGGAAATCATATGTCTAGCCATGGATGGTAGTGATATTTGTAAGGAACCCAGACACATCTCAGTTTTGGTGGTGTTTCATATTCTGTTCCCTTCCTCTAATGGTATATAAATGCTTTGGCTGGAAGTTTTTTGGGGGATGGAGTGGGGTTTTTTTTGTTTTGGTTTGGGGTTTTTGGGGGATTGTTTTGTCATTTTGTTTTTGTTTGTTTTGGGGGTTTGGGGGTTGTTTTGTTGTTTTTTTTTCCTTGTTGTTTTGTGTGTATATGTGTGTTTGGTTTGCTTTTTATGTTCTATTCATTTTTTCATATTATTTTTCCTGCTAAAAGGAACTGTGCCCAAAGCCAGATGCTTTCTGGTTGTGCAACATATGACGAAGCAGTAAGAGGAACAGAAGGCTTGGGCAGATATTTTGGTATGGAGACAACATAGTACGTTTGCAAGGGGCAAAGTCTTATGGCTTAAATGACTATGCTGAGAATATAAAGACCATTGTGCCATTTCTCTGGCCCAGGCTGAAGTTGAGGGTAGATTTACAGAAGGTATATTTTTTAATTTCTGAAATATTGTCAATATAAACAGATCCAGAAAATCTAATCTGTTATTAGGTCTGTTATCTATACTTGCCAGAAATATTGAAATAAAAATACATGAACAGAATTTCACAGATTTCCATTTTCTGAATTTATTTTCATATTTTAAAATGCTTTATTTTTAAAAATGCTGTCATTTAAATTTTAAAATAAGTTTATTAAAAATGTTTTTCACTAAGAAACTCTTTTTTTCTTAAAATACTTTAAAAATCTGCACTTTCAAGTCTCTCTTTGCAAAAACATCAGAAAAAAACGGGAAAGTCGTAAGTGGAAGTGGAAA
>VYZW01017920.1:44201-61227 GCA_013401315.1 Balaeniceps rex | reverse complement strand
CTTGATGACATTTTCACATTTTGCACTACCTCTCTGATGGGAAGCATAATCATTTCACTATTATGTTGTTATTTCTTGCAATGGTTTTAGTTTTCCTTGCACAGTTTCTATCTTTGGATGGAGTAATTTTAAACTTGCCAAGGAAAGGACAGTCTTGTCTTTTTTTTAACTGGTGCCCATAGGGTTCGCAACAAGATAGTCCGTGCTCTATCACAACAGTAACAATGATATAAAAGAAATAAAATAAGTAATAGACATGACAGAAACCTGTGCTCCAGAATTGGCCATAAATCAGTCAGATCTGAGGGGGAAGAAGCCACTGGGGAAGGCTGCTTCATTATTACTATGGGAAAATCAGACACTAGTCATTTAGTACCTGATTTAAGGTAACACAGGCTTCAAAATGAAAAATTGTTCAAGACAGAAGCTTTTTATTTCTGTGGAAAGGAGCACTGTTATCACAGAATCAGTAGTTATCAGAAAAAAAGTATAGTCAGATATAGTTATGAATATTTTTTGGTCCAGTATCCTTGAACAAATGTTTAAGATGAAATATTCTGGCTCATTGTATAAAGATTGCATCTCTAATTTGAAACTAATGGTTAAAATTGATTAGGCATTACTATAATTCAGTTAACTTTTTCCCTAGTAACTTTAATTGAGACAGCTTTCTCTCTTGCCTTGTAAAAAACTCCATCCAGAGATCCTTCCCAAGATATTCACCGACACTTCACCTACCTTTGGTCTTCACAGGCTACTTCTGCAGAAAGCCACGAGCAAGAAAGAGAAAACGGGTGCAGTTTTGAAAGAAGTCAGCTGACTGTGCCGATTGCCTGATGGACACCAGATTAGAGGAGCCAGGATAGGGAAACAGTGATCAGGTAGAAATTACCTTTCTTTCCCCTTGTTTTTTATTTCAGGTCAAAGAGCACAGATTTGAAATGAGAGTGTGGGCTTTGGAAAATAAGCACCTAAGCCTTTCTGTCATACACTACAGTAGTTCAAAATTATTAGGTTGCACATTATTCTCTTTCTCACTCGAACAAATCAATTTACTGCTTGACAAATAAGCACATAATGCAAAATGCCAACTTACAGATTGGTATCATTAAAGAGAGAGCATGGTTTTATTGGCGAGGGACCATATTTCGCCTACATTGCAGATCTCAGGGCAGAAAGCTTTGTTTGTACAGGATATGTGACCCGTTACATCTGGTACACTACAAAGAAACTACAGATGTGGTCAAACAGGACTGAAATGAAAGTGTAAGTATTCAGATTGTCATACCCATACCACAAACAAAACTGTCTGATTCTTCATAGGCATGTCAGAATTGGGAATTGATTTGTTATAATAGATGCGTAACAGAAAAATTGAAAAATATTTTACATGGAAAGGGTTTTTAATATCTTGAAATGCAAAGTCTCCAGTGCTCTGCATCTAGAAGTTTTAAATAACTAGCCAAGTTTCATTGTAGTGCTGAGGAAATACAAAAATTAAAATCTCATTGATTAAACTCATTAAGTTTGCATTCCAGAAATCTTACAATAGTTTAATAGGAAGATAGGGAAAATCTGCCTTTAATATAGAGGTTCTATAGCTGTTTTGAAGATTGTAATCAACGTCTGGGAGGAAGAGGATTAAGTTAAGCTGTGTCTTGAGTGTTGTCTCTTCTGTTGTATTGGTATAGTATGGTTCTAATATAGAAAATGCGGTCTGCATTTAAATTATTCATGCTCTTTTTCATTAGAAACCCAACAAGTCAATTTAAAAACTTGGTAAAATTTTTATGAAAGCCAGAGCCCTACAATAACTTTGACTCTGCATTCCAAGGTAACAATCTTTTCCTCATCGTTCTTTTTCTCAATAAAAGCAAATTTTAAAATTTACATCTTTCAGCAGTGATGAGGCCCTGTAAACAAACATAAGTATGCATAGCACTGTTCCAGGTTGGACGTCTGTCACTCAAATCACTGTCATGCCGCAAGCTACCCTGATACAATCAGAAGGGAAAATGGAGTTAGTTAGATGGGTTTACAGGATGATGTCTGCATGAGTGACAGATGTTTGTGCTCTAGCAACATTATGTTTTATTATAGAACAATTGCTTCTAATAGCTTTTACGTTTATGTTCAATGTGTTGCAAATTCACATCCATATCTTTAAAAAAAAAAAAGAACAGAACAGTGAAATATTACGAATTTGTTCCTCCCCTCCCCCAAATAAAAGCATTTTTTTCAATAGAAAGTAATTTGGGCAGCTGGTGAACTGTGGAGCTCACCAATCTATGAGTTCTCAAACATACACAAACTGTGTCTTCATGGTTCAAGGAAGAACCGACATTACGCCCAAAAGGATTATCAATCACCGACTGCACAATATCATCTGTTGTAAATTGGGGGCCTGATTAATAACAGTGATTCAAGCATGTTCCTTGAAAATTGTGATGTTTATTGACTAACTGGACTGGTGACTTTCTCTTTTCATGTTGTTTGCACTCAATTTGTGCTGCTTTCAGTTACTGATACTGTATATTACTATTTCTGTTATGATTGTTTTCCACATTATATAAAGTCAATAGTGAAGTGTCAGGTGAAGCAGGTAAATTTTTCATCAATTATGTATAAGACTTGTTGCCCTACTTTTGATTTTCTTTCTCATTCATCAGTGGTTGTACTGTGCCTCTGTTTTCTTTTCTTGTCATTGCGGGAATATCTAGAAAACAACTTTTAACCCCAGTGGTTAAAACAGCCTTTGAAGCTGTTTACTTTTTTAGAATTCTGTATTTTTCCCAAAGTATTGAATCAATACTTTTGGAAGAGTTTTGTTTTTTAAAAAAGAGTAGTTTCAGAAAGCATGATTTCCATATTAGCATACATATATCAATTATTTTTCAATCTGACTCCAATTGCATTGAATTTTGTATATTTTTTAAGTGATAAAGTCAACCTATGGCTGAAGAAAGGGACTTTGGATTTCTATCCCTCAATCACCCATTACATTTTAGGAGCTCTGTGAAAAAGATTAGGACCAATTTAATCTGTTTGGGTTTTTTGTTGTTGTTTTTAACTCGGTAAATTCTTAATCCTATTTCCTTAGTCTAGTCTCGGGAGTGTACCAAATTTCTCTCTTGGCTGGCATAGTTGAAGTAGAGCTTGTGTCCACAGGATTCCCAACAACTGTCTTTCACAAAACTGGCAGAGCTGACCCTTTGCTCCTGAGGTAATGTACTCAAACCTGCATACTAACCGAGTTAGGCCTCACAGACTGGAATAAACTGAAGAATAAACCATTTCCTGCAATTTACTCTGTACTGTGAGACTGAAAAAATAATAAATAATATTAAGACGTGGAAACTATTTAACCTGCAAAGGAAGTCACACTGCAGAACCTCCTGTCATTATGAAAAGTGCAAGCCTATTTGTTAGATAGTGAGGAACAGTAAATCCATCCTGTAGGTACTTTACTCTCTAGATCAGCTTTACACTAGTCCAACTGTGGAAACTTCATTTTTTTACATGCTTCCTGTTTTCAAAAGAACATATCAGTTGAGACTGTTATCTGACACTACATACACCACCACATTTTTTAAATCAGTAAACATAACGTGATATCAGCAAAACCTTGCAGTGCAAAAAAAAACCCCAAACCCAAACCAACCACCCAACAAAAAAAACCCGCCAAACCTCATCTATTTTAGCATCATAATAATTAAATTAATACTAACAAATTCAGGACATTTTGGAAGCTAGACCTCCTGAATGACAATCAGCACCAGGCCCTTGAAAATCTTTAAAAATCATAACCTTGAGGCAAGGTGTGTACACCCAAAAAAATAAAACAGATAAGAGAGCGGAAGCCAGAGGCCCATGTCATTTTTTGCTGGAAGTTTAATGATAACTGTCCGTGAATGGCTTTTATGAACCTAAAATCGATTTAGCATAGATCACCTCTGTTATGTTCAATTGCTAGATATTTTCTTACTTGTAAGAACTGAAAGTCTCAAACCTCATTCCAATTATTTGCAAATGAGATTTGCCTTTTTCTAGTTAGGCAAGTTATTTCATTGCTTCGGTGGTCTGAAAATAGAGACAATGTACTCACAGTCGAGAGTGCAATGTAATAACGTCAATTTTGCAAGTGTTGTAGCTTTCTGCATGGCCTGTGGTGCTGCAAGGTAGGGGGAGCTGGGGTCTGTGTGTGGCATCAGCATCACAAAGCTGATCTACCCCACCTATTTGGCGGGATAGCCCCCAGCACACAGGTCCTGAGGCTCCATCCTGGCATCCTATTTCTGCCCTCCTCCAGCCTTGCCAGGACACATCCCAACAGTTCCAAGGCTACCGTTACAGTGGATTTACTTTGGTCATATATTCTTTACTTCATTGAAATATAAAACAAATACCTAAATCTGTATGAAGTTTCTATTGCTGTCCTCCTCTAACCCAGTCACAGCAAATTCATTACACTGAAGTTTTAGAAACGTGTTTCTAGACTAAAATGCCTGTCAGTTTTCAGATGATGTTTTGTAGCCTGGTGTTAAACCTCTAAGATAGAGCCATGGTTAGAAGACAAATGTTGACACTCCACTAACTAAAGCAGAAATAATTTCACAAGAAGACCACTACAAAGGCACACATGGTACAAGACTGCATAATAAACCCCTGTAATTATTTAAGAAATACTTTTAAGGGACCTCTGCACACCTGGGACTCAAGCTCCTCTGTGAAGCACTGAAATAAAGTAGAGAAAGAATGAAAAAATGCTGAGTGCCTCATTGATCTGTTGGAATCTTCTGGGAGGATACAGAGGAACCCCAGAGGTGTCTGGAAACTCCAGCGACTCTTTTAGAAGGTCCAACGCAGAAGTTTGCTCTTTCAAAAAGTCAGATCCATTCCCAGGAGGTTAAAGGAAAGAATATGTTCCTTGGAAGAATGCTTTCTTCAGCAGCAGAAAATTGTTTGCACTGGAAAAACAACAAAGTGAAATGCAGACCAAGAAACTTTATGAGGAGGAATAGTCGTCAGGCTGAAATTGTTAAAGACGCATTCTCAAGAGTGGTACTTAAAAGAAGAGAAGGAGATGCTTAGAAGCAGAAATGTTAAGAAACCTCAGTAAGGGAGGAAGGACATTTCTAGGAAAATAAAATTTGCTGGAAACTATTCCCAGATGTGCGGTATTTTGAGCAAAGAGCTAAACTCTATGGTCAACCCTGTAGCATCAGTGATTTAGGATATGATTCAGTGTCCCACTGAAGTCAGCAGGAGATTTCTGCTGTGTTCAATAGGCTTTGCTTTGCACCCTCGTGGAATGGAAAATTCAGAGTGTAATTTGTAGCCTAAGGTATGCAGTCAGGGGAGGAAAAGCACTGCATGCAGCAAATCAACCCACAACCAGGCCAGCTGCCGCAGAAGAAAGGAAAGATATAGCCAGAACGACAGCAGGCGAAATACCAGGCATCTATGGACAGACAAGCACGTGGGCAACATCCAGGCAGAGCTACTGCCAACGGCTGCCCAAGGAGCACCAGCCAACATTGCAGACCTCCCGAAGCAGAGCAGCAGGGGCACGGATAAATGAACAAACTAATGCACTTTAACGCAAGCAGCCAACACCGGCTAGCGTGACAAATCAAGGGAGTCGGGGTCTATTCTGGCAAGATGAAGGTTGGGGATGACTGGACCATCCTGCTCCAGGTGGCATCCTGGGTAGCGTGCTCAAGGCCAGGGTATTTTAAGTCCATAGCAGAGTGACTTAAAGCCATCTCTTCCACCCCTTTCTGAAATGTTAGTTGTTAGGCTGGCCCTGGCCACAAAAGTTCCCAGTCCTGTATTGCCACTCGGGTGCTCGCTTTTAACTCAGGCAGCTGCTTGAATCTACTGCTCAAGGGAAAACATAAAGTCCCTGTTGTGACCTGGCTGAGCATGTCTGGAGGCTGCAGGGTGCCTCAACTGGACATGCCGTGGCAGGAGCCTGGCACAGCTCTCCCACTCTCTAGTTTACTCGGGGATGTCTCTCCCTCCTCGCGGCTCCTTCAGGAAGCCCTGACCTCCCTGCTGGTCTCTCATCTGCTACCAGTCCCACACCACCACCACCACCAGACAACACCAGAACTGGCTTTAGAGAGGAATATAAAGCAGAGAGTGCTGTATTTGTCACAGTGAAAGAAATTCACTGCTGTGTAGACAATACCAGCAATATTATTAAAAAATACCGACGGGGATGTTTACATCTACCCACAGGCCTAGCTCACGGCGACAGGTTTAAATGGGACTGAAGTGACACCCTACCTGAACGTTCAGAGCTTTACCGGAGCACACATGGGCAGCTTTCATTTCCATTGCTATTTGTGCCATGCGGGGAGCTATCATTGCCCATATTTCTGTGCAGGTCTAATTTATTTAAGATATGCAGTAGAAAATATTCAGCTTGGCAATTCTAATATGCAGTCCCCTACAGTCCATGCGATTCATTTTTTTTTTTCTCTGGCTGGTGTTGCCCTCCTGCTGTATTAGCCTGATACTGCCCTCCTGCTGCTCTGTCCACCTGCTTCAAATTTATTTCCAAAATGAATCACTGCTGTAGGATCTTATCCCTGAAGGGGAACAAGTTAATAGGTTTACTCTTCTTGATGTACTCTTAGATATCTTCTGCTCTACGATTTGACTACTGACTAGGCATTTTTTTCATTTTCTATTTCTAAGCTGAAGATAAAAATGCCCTGGCCAAAGGAAAATGCCTGAATAGAAGATACTTTAATCCGAACCCTGAAATGGACACATATGAACATGAGCCATATGCTATTACAAGTTATGTTGTAGTGCTTGTTTCTTTTCAAAACAAGAAGCAATGGAAAAATATACCATGTAATTTTTTGAAGTAGATCCCAAAGTAGACTAACATTCGGAACACATAAAATGACTTCCCCTTCTCCCCTTCTGGAGAAGACCTGTAAAATTAACAGAGAATGATAACCTCCACATAAAATATTTAAACCATCCCATAGAATATAAGACAGAATAATATCCCCGTTATAGAATTCCATTGAATAGTTTAAGCAATTTGTAGACAGGAATTACATCTTTATTAAACCTTCACAGGGATTTCTATACAATCGTATTGGTTTCAGCCTTGTTAAATTGTATGCCTCTCTTCAACGTGAGACTCTAACAGCTCCAACTGTGCAGATATCCTTTCACAGATTACAGAAATAAATTTGTTGCTGCCTTCTCTTTTCTTCTTCTAACCTAAATTATTATATAACATTTTGCAAACTCTTATGGATTTGCTGAGAAAACAATTCCTCACTGTCTCAAAATGACCATTTTTCCTTGTAACACGTGCCTGTGTGTATACAGATGATGGAGGGAAAGTTTCTTATTTTCAGATGTAATTGAATAAGCTCTAACTGGAAAATTAAGGATTTATGGAGAGAATTCGGCAGAACAGATGTATGCTTTCCCCAAATGAAAAACATTCATCTGTTTCCTAGAAATCTAAACAACAACAGCAAAGCAGTCACACAAACAAGTTGTGTTTTTTTTTCTTTTTTCCTACAGATGGTTCTTATTTTTATAAAAGTGGGGCAGGGCGGGGAAGCCACAGTGGAAGTTTCTAAACGAAGCAATGAAGTGCATTCTTATCAATGAAATTTAAATGGTTTCCAGGATGAAATTTTGTTTTATACAAATCTGCCCAATTGTACCTGAAAACCATACAAAAGGCTTCCTTATTAAAATGCTGCCTTTCAGGCTCCCTGCTTTCATTTAGTCACAGTCTGATCTCCCTATCAATTCATTTTTTTTTCCATTTCTGTTACCTGTAGATCATTTTGCCTTGCTCCTATAATATGGATTTAGAGTTTGCGGTCAGGAACTGATATGATCCAGAGCAAACCCTTTTGATTAGATATTCCTGTTCCATGCTCAGAGCTGACAGGAAGGATATGCTTTTTAATGTCATGAACAGCATTTCCCCCCATGCCCATAATCATGCTTTGCAGCCACTAAAGAGTGAATTGATAGAAGAGAGTTGCCCAGAGTATCAAAAATCCCCCATCCAGAATGGCAAAATATCTTAATGTAATTAAGTATTAGGATTAATTTCTTAATCCTTATATTTTTCACTTGTCCATTTGAGAGATGGGTCTCTAATTAAATTTCACTTTGGTCACCATAATGAAAACAATATCATCTAGAAGTCCAGCCATAGTCAGCCTGTGTGGATAGCAGTGATAAGGCTGGGTAATTGCAGGATTAATAACCGGCTTTTTATTGCGTCTGAAAGCAATGTAACTGTATATAGACTTTCTGAGTAACTTGAAAACATAGCCACATTGTACAATATTGCTACCCTGATCACTTTTTCCTTTTCACTTTTTTTTTTCCTTTTTCTTTTTTTCAAGCATGGGAACAATTGGACTTCAAAGGTATGATTGTTCTTAGGTCGTATTCTCCTCTAGGGTTTCCAAAAAGCAAGCAATGCTGCTCAGGCAGCTCCAGTAGCTCTGTGACAAAGTAGAACAAGTTTCAATAACCACTGTTATTCCTCTTCATTTACAGTGCAGGCCACAGGGTAACTGTTTAATGTGGTAGCCAGTTCCCTGAACCCCTTGTACATTTGCTGAAACATGAAGCATTTTCCTAATACTTTGAGCTTCTTGAATAAGTGCAGAATTTCAAAGTATTTTTTTTTTTAAAAAAAAAAAATCTAGGGACCAACGCTCTACTGAATAATCTAGCTCTGGAGACAGAGCATCTGCACAGTAGCATCCTTCCTTTGTGGCTGGGACACTTCACCCTCAATTAGGGAAAGGTACCTTTTAATAGAGCTGCTCCCTTTTGTGGCTAGAGAGTGACGCTGAGAAAGTGGTAGGAACTAGGAGCCAGGCAACCAGCATGCTCAGCTAAGCTGCTATGGATCTTAATTAATGAGCAGAACAGGGTGTAGGCTTGGACAGTTTATCCATGCCATCTGGATACGGTATGGATACAAGTGAAACTTGAACCTAATCTAATAGGTATGTTATTAGTATGAAAGTTGCTGGTAAAAATCCCTATGTAAAGCGATCTTGCGTTAAACAGACAGACTGGCAGAGGAGGTTGCAAAAGTTGCTCAGGATGCTGTGGAGTCCCCTTGCACCTCCATGGGACCTGCGGGGAATTCAGCACTGACTGCAGAACATCCCGCCTCTGTCTGCAGCCCAGCTCCCTACCCCACCTCCTCCCGGGCGCCGTTCCCACAAAAGATTTGTTTTCACACCTTCTTCTGGAGAAAACATTACTTTTATCCCCACCTTCCTCATGAAATGAGGGCTCTTTTCCCTCTCCTGCAAGGGCATTTCAGTGGTTATGCCACATACATTGCCCAGCCCAAAGAATTATTTTCATAATATATGCTCAAATACAAAGACCCAAATGCAGTTCAGTCTGTCCCATCCAGTGTAGTTCTGCATGGATTATGTCAGAATTTGGCTTAATCACCTTGATAAAAAAATATTTTTACCAAAGTAGTATTATTTTTGTAGAACAGACCCATTTGCAAATTTATTAATTCACAGGAAGAATTCTGAAAGAGTGTATTCTGCAAAACTATAAATGCACTCAAAATCATTGTTCAGCTTTCTTTTGGATCATGTTTAGCTCATTCAACCCTTCCACATCATCTTGGATTTCCTTCTCCATGTCTTCCTGTGCAACCATTCCCTGCATTAGGAGACTTTATAAGTTCTCGCAGACCTTTAGGGTCAGTCTGAGAGAAATTAACACCATTGCTTTTCATTTAACCCTCAAGACATATTTTCATTCTTATCTCTTAAAAAGAGTACTTTAATGTACGTATTTCCAACGTAAACATATACCTAACTCTGGCCATATCCAGAAGTTATGTCTCCCATTCAGTATCTTGAGTTCAACTGACTATAAAGACTTGGATCTCTTCAGGACATGGTTTCTGTGACATTTTTGATTGGCAACTGACTATTTCAAAATATTGGCCAGCATAAAAGCTACTGAGCCTTTGTATATTATACCATTTTTAGCTATGGAGCAGTGTAGCCATTTCTTCCATATGCATTAGTCCTGTACGCTTACTGTAGATTAAACTGAGTTTAAACAGAATGAGATCTTTTAGGTGGGTGTGTGTTAAATCTGTTAAAAACAGATTTAATTTTAGCATTCAGAAACACAGACTGAGTATTAGTATTATGTCTCTTCAATGTGCCTTTTTGTGTTTAATAAAAGCAAACCTCTTCAATGTAAAACTGTGAAAGACATGCCATGAGGGATGGTTTGAGGCACTGTTTGAAATAATTTTTCCTTTTTACAAATTTTGTATTTTCATTGAAAAAAGATCACAACCACGTCTGAATTTTATCAAATAGTTCCTTCGTTCAAAACCAGAAAAATCATAAACACCAACTTGTTTGTTTTTGACAGTTCTAAGACATTGCTGCTCTTCTGGATGAAAACAGAGAGATGCTGGAAGACCGTCCAAGTGACATTCAGTAGTTTAAGAGTGAAGAAGCATTTCAATTATAGAGTACCTGACGGGTCGGCAAGTGTGAGAGACAGAAGTGCGTACGTGTGCTTGCGTGTCTATGCGTGCCCATACATACAACTGATAGAGGGAAAAAGGAGTCCTTTCTGTTCTCAAATAATACAAGGTACAAACACTTTAGTGAGAGATATTACTTGGAACACAATGCTTATCCTGAAGCCTCCTGAAAAAAAAGGTAGTGGTATTTCTCTGCTAGAGTTTGTATATCCCCATCACTCAGAACAGCGCAGCTGGGACTGCTCACCATCGTGCCACGGAAATAACAGCAAAGGACTCTTCTGTTGGAGCATGGAAATGGTTACTTTGTGAGAACACTGAAAGTTTGACTAATTTCTACTGATAATCTCTGTCCTGACATCATATACTGTTGTTCCACCCCACAACCATCTGTAGTGAAATAAGATTATAGAAAAGAATCAGAAAAGACATGTGAGCACCAAGGCCTGAAACTGTTGCCTAGTCATGGGAGATTTTGCTATGCTTATTAATCTTTAAACGTCTACACAACCTTTTTCTTTTTCCCCTTTAAATACTCTGAAGTCTGTCAAGCTGCACAGCAGCAAGGTTGTGTGCTGGCAGAAAATATGCATCTAAAATTCTTTTGTAATCCAAACACAAAAACATTGCAGCACACTGCATTTTTGCGGTTTGATGGTCGGGGGTTTTTTTGTTGTTGTTGTTGGTTGTTTTTTGGTTTTTGTTTTTTTTTAAGCTGAAGCTCACAAATACCATAGATGATGTGCATGGATCAGAAAAAGTACTGCAACATCTCAGCTTCTCTATGCAGGGAGAGAAGCATCTTCTCTCCACTCCTATAAGACTGACATGGTAGGTTGCTTATGTTTCCCACCTTAGTGGTCCAGCTGCGAGACCCATAAAGCAACCATTGAATCTCTCACCTCTTTTTCCTCAGGACTGTCACAATGTGCAGCTTTCTTTGTGTTGCCCATATGCCAGCAATCTTTTTACAAGCCGCTCTTGCTCTGCTGCTGATTGTCTTTGCAACTGACAGTAAGTTGATTTCAGGAGAAGTGTTCCGATTTCCACTGCTTTCAGTGGGAGCAGAAGCAGGTTCTCTCTCCCCCCTGTAAAAAGTACTTGGCAGCAGCAACAGACAAGTTTTTAAACTCCTATCAACAGTTCTTGGAACTAATACCAGTGCTGATCAAATTCTCCCAATTAAAAACTGACAGTGTGAAACAGTCTAACATTTTGCTATGAAGTGATTAAGTAAAAAGGATGGAAGATGAGGAAATGTTCAAAGGTGAGTGCAATATCATCTCCAGCAAGTCCACCAGAGTTGCATCATTTGCTTTAGCTGGTGCAGGACTTTTTCTTTGCCCTGTGTTCAACATCATGCACAATAAAGAACATGAGTGCCTCAGATCCTTGTTTTCTTTCCATAACCACTATTCAGAGTGGGAGTTGCACATACGCTCTTGACAAGACTTGAAATTTAGAATAGTTTCATTTGTTGCCAACTGTTTCTCGAGTTATTTCAGGGACACTAATTCGTATTCCAGCTACCTAAGTAATCCTGGTCCATTCCACTGCAAGGAAGTCTCTTTCCAAAACAACCAGATGAGCTGAATATCCTCATTCATCCTGCTGAGCATCATCGCTAAACACCATGGAATACTGTTCTCAGGATGAAATGTTCCTAAGTGTTCCTGTATCCTTGTCCCTCTCTTAGCCATCCTGTACAGAAGAACCAAAATACTTCTGCAGTGGTTAAGGTTTTTTTGTGCCCCAAAAGTGATGGAGTAGGATTTCAGGATGCATTAATACCCCCACAAGGAAAATGAGTTACATACTTGGACTCATTCTGTCAGCCTCAGTCCAGAGGAGGAGCATTTAATGAGCAGTAGTTAGTGGAGCTACGTAGGTGAACAAAGTAATAGGGACTGAGAGTGCTACACCTGGGTCAGATGGATCTGTTCACCTCCAGATGCCTCCATGGCAGTGACTGTAGTGAAAATTCACTCAGGCAAGGTCTAGGTATTCATATCTGCAAGGCCTTTTTGACTGCAGTAACACGTAGCTGGCAGGAAGCATTATAGACCAAAGAAATAAACACCAGGGGAAAGAAGAAAAGCTCAGTCATGAGTATCCCAGATATTCATAGGTCAGTATGAATTTCCAGGGCTGGACTGCAGGTGAGAGGGGAGGCTGTGACCACCCTGTGTGATGGAGGCGTTTGTGCGAAGGGGCAGGGTGGAGAGCACTGGTGCCTCGCTAGCTTCTTGCACCATTACGAGGGAGGTGTGCGGGAAGGGGAAGCCCAGCGCCAGAAGGACAAGTACCATCCCCTCTCCTCTAACTAGATCAGATAACAGTTCAGAAGACAAAGCTCTTCACGCTGTACCCCTTCTTGGAGGTGCATGAGGCTACAGCCCAGCTTGAAGAAGTGAACGCATTGCAGAAGTGAGTTTTGAAATGCGGAGGGCCCAGGGGGAATTAATAATAAATAAAGTACACATCAGAGGAAAAACTTTGATTTTCTCTTCCAAGTTACATGCAGCCTTTCGAAGTCAGTAGGAGCAGTCTGTTTATAGCTGCGAGCAGAAAGCAGCCCTGTGTGCCCAGGCATTATCAGTCCTTTATTCAACAACACAATATCTGCTTGATAATGCGTTCACTGTTTTGTCATTAGTTGTCAGTGCACCTCCCAAAACAAGTTGTCCCTCTGTGGTTTTATAATCATGGGAATATTCTTGATGGTCCTATCAGATGGGTTTTATTCTGGCTCCAGACATCTCTGGAAAATGGCCTATTGAATCACATCGGAAACCAGGGCAGAGTTGACTTCCTGGTAGACTCCAAACAATCCAAGCTCTCCTTGAAAAGCACAGCCTGTGCTCCGTTATTTGTGCAGTGCCACGCTGTCCTGCAGCCGGGATAATCGCCTCCATCTCAGCGACTCCGCCCCCACCAAAATGGGTAAGGAAATAGCAATCTATTGTTCCAGGAGTTTATGCAAGAGCTTTTTTTTTTTTTAAAAAAAGAAAAAAATTAGCCACTACTTTTAAGAGAGAGCAGTGACCTCGTTGCTGGAATGCCTCCTTTCCCTATTTACCTCCTGTTAGCTAGAACACCAAATCACTGCTGTGTTTACCTGGCAAGCAAAAAGTGGAAAAAATGTCTATGTGGGACAGTTTCTTGCTACTGTGAGGTGTCTTCTTGACATTAAATACAAAACAAAAGCAGAAAACACAAAGCAAAACCCAAGAACGCCCCAAAAATCTCCCCTTATTATCATATGAAGAAAAAAAATTTCCAACTCTGAGGCAGTGCCAAAGATTTCAGAGACTGAGACGCTGACAGACTGCAACTCCTGCTGTTTACCAGAGGGATTTAAGAGGTTCTCTCTCTTAAAATAGCCACGTTTTTGTCTTCCTGAGGGTCAAAACTTGCCACTTTCACACTGCTTTCAGTAGACATTTTAACCGTGCCATACTCAGCCATGTCAAGGGACTCTGAAGAGGCTCTTGAGATTCTTCTGTCTGAGGCTAAATGGGAAGGATTGGTTGCGCTCCTGGAAACATTCCCACCAGAAACACTAAAATGCAGGGGGAAAAAACCACTTCACTTGGAGTATTTCACTGCACAAAAAAAAAACCCCAAACCCTTCAGCATATTCTAATGGCAATGTATCAAACTGGATTACATGAGTCATATTTACCTTATGTGATGTGACATTATGACACATGACAGAGTACCTAAAAAATCATTATGTCTCAAGAGCTTATAACCCAAATGGAATTTAAAGGCATATTAGTCAGCCATGTCCGCCCCCACTCCACCATTATCCGCAACAGCAGGGGACTCGCTGCGATGAGTCAGAGCTTAGCGATTCTTTCCATGTGCACAGGAAACACCGATTAATTGGAAGAGTGACAAAAAAAAAAAAGTCTCTTTACCTGGTAAACAGAATTCAGCAGTAGGATTTTACTTAATGAATAGTATACAGTTAAGTACTTCGATCTGTGGAGGTGAGAAGTGTGGAAAGCTGATTAGGTAGCTCATATCCTATTGCTTTTTCATCTGCTGGAAGCTTGATATTTTTAGCAGTCTCCTCACACAGTAGTCACCACAGCTGCCAAATTTTGTGTCATGCGGTAATGCAGAGAGAGACTTCCCCAAATTAAGAGAGAAGCAAGATAGCAATAGAGATCCTCGCTCCATCTGGTTTCTCCATAAATATTCAATTTCCTGCCACTGGACACCTGCCACCTCCCAGTCCCTTGGTGGGTCCCTCTGTCCCACCCCAGCAAGATCCATGCTCAGTCCCTCTCCCCGCATTAGGAGATGCTCGTGGGTCTGGCACATCTGGCAGTAAATCAGCAAAGGGCCTGACTGCTGTTGCATTAAGGATGCTCTGGGTCTTAGTACACAGTGCTCTCTGGGGCATAGTTCCACTACAAAGCATACTGGATTTAAATTGTTTATCTGAGCCTTAATTTAAGTTCTCTAAAAATTAATCTAAAATGAAAGAACCTTTTATTTGTACCATCTTTGTTTAAGAAATAAGGGAAAATTGTCAAGGGCACAAAACGCTTCTGGCACCTACCATTCCTGCTGAAAGCCAATGGGACTTGGACATATAAGTCTGGTTTATGCCTTTGAAAAAATCTCTTCCATAATCTCATCAAGACTAAAAAACTACAGAACAAACTCTGAATTAAAATACTATCACCAATGAAAAAAAGGGTTTATAGGATATGTGGTGGCAGAAGGCTAGATTTGACTGCGGGAGCAGCCAGTAGCCCCGGCAGATATTGACTGGCCTGTTTGACCTTGTAATGATGTTTTAAAAAAAAAAAAAAAAAAAAATCTAACTGTAGGCTTGCAAAAGAGAAAAGGGGATGAAAGAGACCTGAGGGAGGAGGGTTACCTCAGAGGACACTGGTGGGATTCAGAGAGAAAAATCCATCATTAGGATTTACTCTGTGCTTTAAGGAAACAAGGCCACTTCATGTTGTCCCAGGTGGTGATGCAGGAAGATACAGGAGTCAGAGGCAGACCATTGCCTAAGGGCAGGAAAACAAGCAAGAGGCTCCTCAGCAAATTCTCTCTAACCTTTAAGGGTTAAGGAAATATCAAAGTATAAGACTTATTCAGGAAAACATCCAAAGACATCTGAGGAGAGCGACATGAAATATATGACTGTTTATGGGGAAGGGGACTGATCAATTACTAAATAAATCTAGAGCAGCTTCCTTGGAATTTCATTCAAATTAAAGAAAAATAACATTTTCATCAAGTAATTGATAGAGTCACATTTAAAAAAAAAACCAAAACCCCAAACAAAACAACCCCATTCTTATTTTTCAGAACTTAAATTTTCATTCTTTCTACAAGAGAACAGTATGTGTGGGTGACTAATAACAATCCAGCCACCTGGACTTCTCTCATACAAACTCATGTTAATTCAAACTACAGAGAGAAAAAAAAAAAAAATATATATAGCCTGCCTCAGAGCATTTGTGAAAGTGTTATGGTCTGCAGAACTGTCATGCACCGTCAGCAAACAGCAAACTTTAGAGCACCTTTAATGTTACACCGCAGTGCTGTTGTAGTTGACAATTAAAATAGTTAATGTGCAAGCTGGCCTTTAAGTGGTACGCTAATCAAAATAATGGATTGCTTTTGTATGATGACCCCATAGCTGCATCTTAGTGCTCGCTGGACAAAGAGATTTTTTTTTAATAGTACCTGGTTGTGGCACTTGTAATCGTGTGTTTCTATGGTGGTAATGAGGAAGGACGTGACTTACTATCAAGCTGATTGAGGACCTGAGAGTATTAGTGGTCTACACAGATATTATCTGAGTACATGTGGATCCCACAGTATCATATTCAACCTCATGGTCTTCCAAACCCAGAGGCAGCATGAGGGAGTCAGTCCTTTAGCATTTCTTCATTGTTCTTATAGGCACACAGTGTTTTCAAGCCCTCTTGCTATTAATATTTCTCAGCTATTTAGAGAAGAAGCCCTCCTCTGTGCCTACCTTTGTGTGGATTTGTGGGGCATAAGGAATCATAGGGCTGACCTGCTTGGCCAATTCTTCATGGGCAAGCGGGAATTCATGGGTTTTTTTCCTGCCAACTTACCTGTGCTCTGTGCTACACGTTCAGCAGCACAAACAAATTCAGTGTATTCAGCTTGCCAAGAAAGATTAGTACCTAAGAGTTGAAATCAGCACAGATTGTATTTCAGGCCATTTCCCCCTTCCCCCATTCTCCCTCTGCCTCCAGCTTTTTTTTTTTTTTTTAATTTTTCAGATCAGAAATGAAATGCAGTGGTTATATTATGCTAATATCAAACTCATTAACATTAGGCAGAAAAAATATGGGAGGTAGCCTTTGCTTTCACATTCATCCAGTAAAGTTCATTGAAATGGGAATTCATCCCTTTACTCAGAATTAAACTCCTGGCATATTTAAAGAGCTGCATAAGGGATACTGG
>VYZW01017920.1:0-25989 GCA_013401315.1 Balaeniceps rex | reverse complement strand
CAGAGCATTACTGCTGATGGACATTGACTCTCATCAGCCATGCCAGAACCTGGAAACCTGTTATCCTCCTTGCTTTGCTGAAAAGGTAATATACCTTGATGTGTTTCAGAGAGCTTTGCTGATGCACTCTTCACTCCTATCTCACAAAAAATTATATACTAACCTGTCTTGCACAACAGCAGATGACCTTTGCCAGGAGAATGTCACCTCTGAAACTGCTTCTAAGTGTGATGACAGCAGTTTGCCATTTTTAAGAGCACAGCATCTCAAGCCCATGATGGTAAGAGCCGGCTGTGAGGTTAGACTGTCTTTCTGGATTTTTTTTTTTTTTTTCACTTCTTTTTAAATGAATCTGCACAAAATAAAGACATCACCCAAAAAAGGGAAGGCGGAGCAGCAGATTAAGAAATAGGCTTCTCTAAGTCTCCAGACAAAAAGTTTTTCCCCTCCTCTTTGCCTTTTTTAATATCTCTTGTATAGTAATGGCCATACTGTATATTTGGCTGCATTTTTAATTTATAACAAGAGAAGTCCATGTTGCAATTTCAGTGAACTAATCTGATGACAGGTTCCTCTTTTCCCCTTTTTTCTCCTGGATATTCATCTTACATTGGATTGCAGTTTCAGACCTGCATTCAGCTAGGAACAGCAATATTATTTTAAAGTTATTGATTCAAAAGATGGCAAGGGAGAAATTCTGGGTTGCTATGCTGAAAGCACCTGAAATGAGAAAGCTGTCACAAGGAAAAGGATTATCTTGTGCTTAAGAGGGATTGGAGCCTCAGAGTGTCATGCACCAGATGCGCAAAAACTGGCCAGAGACATCGCCTACAACTACACCATTAAAGATGTCATTGCAGAATGAGGATCTGTCTTAATCCTGGAAGTTTTGGAGAAGTGGAAATACACAGACCCAGGTGTACAATTAAGAGTCTTTAAAGCAGCTGTTGACTAATTTGTGCAATTTAAGTTGTCTTACATATCACAATACGTACCCAGGCTTGTACTTCTCAAAGTGTGGCGCTGAACATATCATGTGCTTGATGTTGCATAGCGGGTCTTAAAATCACTTGGATAACACAAAGTCAAAACAGTCAACTTGGTTAAGGACCCTCAAGAAATTAACCCTCAGAGGTACTGGGACTTAACTACATGCTGTTACAACATATCAGAGAGATAATGTGCTCCTTCAGGGGAGAGCAGATGGTGGGTTCCTTTCTTTGTCTGGAGTGGACACCTGGGATCACCACAACATGTGTGGCTGCCACCCACACCTTCCTCTGGGCAATCTTACCTCTGGGCTTGGCAATTATATTGCATTTTACATCCCCCTGAGGGCTGTGTTAGTACTTTTATTGTATTAGATGCTATTCATATATGCGGAGGAAGGACAAAGACAACACAAGACCTAAGCCCCCATAAAGACATATAGCCACAATACTGCACTGCCCTAGTTCAATGCACTAAGCTCTTAAAAAGGATGGCAGAGAGCTCATTAGAGAGCAGGACTCAGCTCTGTGCCCTGAAATACATCAAAAAGCTATATGCTATTAGTTTGGAATACAAGTTGCTTTAGAATAGACAAACTATCAGCGTCAGAAGATTATGTGTTCTATTTGAGCAGTAAATATTTCAAACAACATAAACCTTGTTACAAATACTAGTCAGTGGCTATATGACAAGACTTGTCATTTTGCATCAAATGCTATAAATTTTCACTTGCTATCAATAAATGTAATCTGTTATGAAACTGCATTATCTTACCATGCTTAATTTAATTATATTAAAAATATTTAGAGCAAGTATTTGTCATATTTGTCACTTTATGACAAACTGACAGACTAGGATTCTTATTACATAAAGACGCTGGTTGTGATCGTGTTGAACATGATATTTTCAGGCTTCTTAAAAGCCCAAAGCATCTAGAGGGCCAGAAAAGTGAAACCTAACCCCACAACTCTCTGTCCCTCCCCTAGGTAATTTCACAAATAGTAGGGGTGAAAGGAATTTAAAGGGGCTTAAAGTGCCTGGAAAGAGAAGATATTAGGAAGAAACAGATAGGTTTGTAGTTGCTTGAGCAACTGGTAAGTAGATGCCCAAGTGCCGAGCTAGCACGACCTCAACGTGCAAGGCCCAGCAGGATCGTTCTGCTGCCTGAGAGTCATTCATACATCAAGCTTTATACTACCCAAAACATCTCTTGTATCATCACCATCACTTTTCCATCATGGAGAAACAATAACTGCCCATTATAGTAAAGATCAATTTCTTTGGCTTCTGCTGTAGAAATTTTGGCACAGCAACAGGTCTGGGTTCATAAGAGATCAGACTACGTAGAAATCACAGTGGGCTACAGTCACTAAGGAAAACTCCCCCCAAAATTGTTCACACTAACACCACCTTAAATCCAGTGTTAAGATTTCCTGCACTCCTGAACAGCAACTTTTATTCACACACTTCAGAACAAATCAGCGGCAAGTGCAGGAGATGGCACAAACATGTCCTTTGGTGTAGTTATGTAAGAGACATTTCACAATTAATTATTCTAAAAAGATAAACTTCCAAAAGCTGCCTAGAGAAATCCAGCATCCAAAACAACATTTAAATATTGAATCTGGGAAAAAAAACAGAAAGTTGAGAGCACATATACATTAATTATTTTTGTTGTTGTTGTTTTTTTGATGTTTATGCTTTAGTACCTGAAACAAGAGTAAGAGTTCACTGTATGAAGAAGAGCATACAAATACAAGCCAAAAGAAACTCACCTGAGTCTTTGCAATCCATTGCCCTTACATTACAATGGAAAACTAGATGCATCCACACTACTCACACCTGTTCTCCTGGTACTTGCTGGGTAAAAAATTAGGTTACAAATGCCCACTTCTAGCACAGCAGAAGAAACAGTCACACAACTCTGGTTCAGGTAGCAAACATTATATTCTAGAAGTAGCCTAGGCTTCCAAAAGAGGAAAAATTTTAGATACCAAAATAGTCTCTTCAAACAAAGGATTTTGAAGGGATCTAGGTTTCTGGAGATGGATGTTCTGTATTTTTCATAAATCAGCTCCATTTAATAGGTCTTAAGTAAATATTGCAAAGACAAGGCACTTTTATATATCGCTATTGTAAATGAAAAAGGTTATACCGAGCACATGTGTCCAAGCAGAAGTTTACTGTAAATTTATCCCATCTTAATAGATATAGAGGCCACCGTAAGAGCAAGAGCAACATTTTGGCTTTCTCAGGTATATTATGAGGGAAAACTTACCTTTCCATCAGAGTCATAATTGCACACTAGTAGATATACTAAATGTATGCTCCCAGGAAAGATTACCAAGTAAGCATTTACTATTAATGTTGCTGATAAAACACGGCTAAATTATTTTATAGCAGAAGAAACACCTGGGGGCAGGGGGAGAAAACTGCTTTTTAAGTCTCCCGTGGCACATTAATTTGGCTTATTTAAGTCAAGTGTAGTGCTGAGTGGTGATAGAAAGGGAATTTTGATGAAGTGCTCAAGATCTATTTACAGTCCTCTCTTGCACTGGGGACAACAGAATTACTCACAGAAAAGGAACTGTTAAGAGTATGAGTAGCAGCAGTATAAGACCTGGAATATTTTGTAAATAAGTAAAATAAATACATCATCCAGCTTGGTAAGTATTAACTGCCTCTTTCTACACTTCCCATCTGTACTATCTCATTCTAAACTGAGACGAGCATTGTCCTTTGGTGTCTAGAGAGTCTGGATGCAAGTATCTTAATTCCTTTGTGCAGCAAGATTTTGTTCACATTTAAACGGTTAATGTTCCTTCTTACGCCCCTTTGGGAAGTTCAGCACTGACACCAGAGTTTCCTTGATGGTAAACTGCAGTTCATGCCTTATGCTCGCATATGTACATCATACATATACATACCACCTTATCACCAGTTCTGAACAAATTAGCTCAACCTGAATATATCCAATTTTCATTAAATACATCTCTCTCAAGAGGTGATAGGAGCCAGAGTCTCATTCTGGATAGAAAGTTAGTAAGTGAACTTATTTGATTTAAGTCCTATTCAGCATAAGTAAAGACATCGGGATCAGGCCTTGCATATTTAAAAAGACTTTATGGTTTAAAGCTACATTTTCAGTATGAAAAATGTATTAATTTGAAAGACGGGGGAAATGTGTAAATAGGCTTATTTTGGCCAGAACAAAAGCAGTCACAATAGTAAGGCCCAAGTTTTACCTGCATTCTGTTAGCAAAGGAACAGCAGTGGTTAGAGAAGGAGCATGGTTTAACAGCTCATCCAAAGCAGGCTGGCTGGTGCAGCACCCCTCTATGATAACGCACTGGTATCTCAAGGAGTCCTGACAGAGGAGCAAGGGATGGAGAGGGTACACCACGAGAGTGTCATTAAACTAAAGCCTCTCAAGAGTTAGTGTAATGCCCTCGGAGGCATGCACAGAAATAGCTCTCACCTCCACCATGTAAACCTGCATGAAATAGAGTAGCCTGTACTACCTTTGTGCTGGTTGCTGCCAGCAATGAAGGGATCTGATAGCCAGTGACAAATGTTCAAAACTCAGTAAGGCTCCCCCAGGAAGAGGGTCTTAATATTGACAAGACATTCAAAACAAACAAAAAAACCCCCAATGCATTTGCCTATCTTTCTCATGTTGTTGGATCCTTTAAATATTACATCTGGTAAGTGTCCTTTCATGAAACAAGAACACTGACACTTGGGAGATTATTTAGAGAAAATATAAATTGATTTAATGGCATTTTAGGTAAAGAACAGCAGACACAATTAATATCAGTCTAAACCTTTGCTTACTAAATCCTGAAGACCTGTACGATTTCAACTTTAGCCAATAAAACCTGAAAAAGTTTCAGAATTGATTGTCCAAAAGTGAAAGCTGTAATTCTGTAGTATACAGTGATGGACAGTTTAGAAATTCTCTAGAAAGCTTCATATAAGTCTATTCAATAATAGAAAGCTTTTTCCAAAGAGAAAAAACTCTTTGCAGAGTGGGCTATTATCTGCTGTACTTACCATTCTCAGATTGTAGCTTATCAATTTGTTATATACCTTACAGGTACAGAGAGATAGCGAGATCTTCATGGCAAAAAAATTTCTCATCTATTTGAGAACCTAATTCCTGCAGTTTATAGCCTGAAAATTGCTATAAACATACACTGAAATTCAGTGCTTTCTATGTGAGAGCGCTGTTACACAGCTGTGAGATTAGGGCCTGATGTAGTTTACCACTCCATCGCAAAAATCTGTTGTCCTATATTCAAAGTCCCACAGGAACTTCTGTTTAGCTACAAGTCTTCATGCAACGCCAATGCCCTTAGCAAGGGATGAGGAAGCGTTATCCCTGCTTGTCTCAGGCCCCTTCTCTTTGCACTTGTCATATGACTCAACTCAAGCTTGATCACCATTGCCGCGCTCTGTTACTGCTCCATTAGAAAGCAGTATTTCTAGTGTGCTGGATAGTCTACATCAAAGAAATTCTCCTATGGTAAAGTGTTAATAGAAGCTATCAGACTTGCCATTGAATGGCACAGATTTGGTTACACCCGTGTGACTGTTAAACATCCCCCCTTCAGACTGACAGGAGGAGCACTTCACTGCCTTCCTGCAGTCAGAAGGGAACACGTGAAGTTGCCACCCAAAGCAATGGGCTGCGGAAGCCACCGAGGTGGTCAGGAAGCTCCATATTGAAACGGTGGCAGGGATGGACACTTTGACAGGCTGAATATGACTGGAAGAGAAAGTAGCAAGGAGAGAAGTAGTTGAGCGAATAGTCCAGAGAGAGAGCAGAGAAACTGAGCTCTGCCTCAAAGCTTTCTGTGCCTAGGGAGGCCTGGCAATGTGTTTGTTTCTGTCACATTCAAGGAAACAGACTTTGTGTAAATTCCTTCCAACTAGAGACGGGTTGCACTAATATATGTGACTGCCTATATCCTCCCTTTCCCTTCTAATGCAGGCAAACCTACAAGGCTACAAACAGTGACTAATTGTTTGGGCCAAAGGGGCAAGGATATAAATGAGCTATTTCTCATTACACTGTTAGAAAATATTGATTACACAGACACAGATGGCAAACACTAGTCATGCTGGTATTCTCAAATCTCTACACTGAACCTATCTGGTATACATTCATTATTTTTACAAGTTCAAATTATGACTGTTTTCCCTATTGACAAACATGGGTTAATAACATAATAAACAGAGTGGATTTGTGTTGGTATTATTAATGAATTGGCAACAACTGTCTCTGTGCCATTCATCTCTCAACAGCTGTTTATATTTTATTTTAAATCTGTAAAAACATTGTTTTGTAATCCCTTGATCTGTACAATAATTTCCTTTTGTTCCGAGCCGTTAAAGGTGTCTTTGAACTACTCAGGGGAAAGAAAAAAAAAAAAAAAAAAAAAAGAGAAAAAGAAAAAGACTACTCATCTGTTCCTTCAAGACACGACCACTTTAATCATAAAAAATGAACATCATAAAAAATGAACACTGAAATCAAAGCAAAAAAACAAAGGTGGATGAACTCTGTACTGCAATAGGATAAAAGTCAGGATGTCTGTGGAAAACTATCAGTCAATATTGCTTTAAATTGCTCTTGATTTGTGCAAAGCAACAGACCCAGTCAGCCGCGCCTAATCTTTCTTCAGAGTTATCTTGTGCATTTATTCGCTGCTCTCCAGCTCGCTAGGAATTCTGCTCACTGTTTGTCACAGCCAGGAACAAGACTGTTAAGCTCACCCCTTGTTGATAAGTAGGCGTTGTTACTTATGGATATCCTGTTGTGTTGGCCTCCTGGAGTCCTGAATTTTCTTATTGTTCAAGCCACAGTGATTTCAGGGCAGTGCTCTTTACGAAATACAATGTCTAATTGAAAATTTGTCAATACGGGTTCTAAAAATAGCTGAGGTATGAGCAAGTACAAATAACCTTCTCTCGATTTGCTTCTCTATAACAACTGTGTAACCGGAAAAAAGAAGAAATCTTTAAAAACGGGAATGAGAAGGCAGCGCCTCAGCTTGTGATTTATTGTATTGCTGAAGAGATTAGAGACAATGCCCACTTCTGAAACAATGCGCATAAGCAAATGATGTATTCATTGCACCACTGGAAGAGCAAATAAAACATGCCCAATGAGGAAAGTATTGTCAGGAAAAAGAATAAAAGATCTCTGGGCCAGCCAGTTCAAATCAGAATAGCTCAAATGAAGGAAAAGAAACAAACAAGATTTACAGCAGCATTACTCTGTTTTCTAAAGTTACAGAATGTCTTAAACTTATGTTCTGGGGAGAACGTGTGGCCTTAGGGGAGCTGCATAAAGGTGATCACTAAAACACCCACTTAGATTGTAGTATATTAATATGTATATTTGATTTGAACATACCTTTTGGGATTTAATGGCCACTTCTATTTATTTGTCCAAACAAGTGAGCAATATTGTTTAAGCTTCACACTATTTTGCACTTAGAATTCCATGAATACCAAATTTACCAAATTATGCTTTTAAAATAATAATTAAAAAAATAAAGCAACCAGACCCCTTTTATAGCTCGATATCCTCTTTGTTACCCTGCTCTGTGTAGTATACAACATTCAGGAGAAGGCAGGAGCGAGAGAGACACATAGAGTAATCTAAAAGGGACAAAAGAAAACCAAGAAGCATTGTTGAGGGAAAAAGGGAAGAAATATGAGAGGCTCTGATCTAAACAAAAACAGAGAAAAAGACTTGGAAAGAATTTCAGAAGAGAAGTATGTTTAATTGCCTACAGTCCCAGGAGAGGTAATGTATGTGCCAACAAGTTATGGAGGTTTTATGTGCCTATTAGTCTGCTATTCAATTAAAAAATGTGTACTTGCCATGGCAACCTCTATGTCTCATGATACACATGCTAATTCTAAGATCTCTCTATAGAGCACCTTCTTAAAGAAACATATACCACAACACCAGCCACAGTCTAGATTTCCACAGTCACTAAGAGGCAGTCAAAGGAATAGCCCATACAAAAATTAGGAATGATAGACTTGGAAGCAGAACAGGTAATCTTACTGTACTGTTAGCAACTCTATATGGGAACCCAGCAGCGTAACGCGTGCACGCAGTGCATTGCCGCACCTTAGGGCAGCTCACCGTACGACCTTGCCAGCATTTCCCCTGCATTTCCCTCCTTGGCCACCGAGAGAATACTCTTACGCTTTGAAACAATGCTGCTGTTCCTGTGGGATCTGTTTTGGACTGGCTCACCAATTCCTCAGGCCCCGCTTCCACTGAAGCTGTGTAAGCTTTCAAGTATACTCTCCTTTATTTAAAGCCTGCCAGGACATGCACCTTCCCTTTGTTTCAGCCTTCACTGCCTGGGAATTCCCTTTCTCACCAGCCCACGTCAGACTCGCTGTTCTCAGCAGGCGTTGTCCTTCTCCCTCTTCCTTATTTGAGCTTCCCATAACAACAGCTATTGGCAAGGCTGATTTTCCACTCGCTGGCTTACTCCTTTTCAGATAAGGAGTATCCGCTGCCAAACTTCTTGGTCAGCCGCATGTAATTAATGGATCAAAGCATTTGTCACATACACGAGGTGAGGAATGAACCTCCTTCAAAAAATATATACCACCCCATCCATAATTTTTAAGTTATAAGGAGAATTTAAATACAATCCTTATGAAAGTAAAGACAAGAAGGACTTGAAACAATAACAGTTTCCTTGTCATTAATTGCGTCTCATTATCATCAGCCTCCCCTTCAATAACTACTGAAAGCATATCAGATTACTCTTCCTGTGGATGTGGAACGAGATAGTCCTCTTTGCTTGTCTGCAGCTCATTTAGGGCTAGTGCTAAGCGCACAGAATACAAAAAAAGGAAAGTATCACCTTGTGTAAAGTTCTGGATTTACTGAGGATTAAGCTTCAATTGCATTTCAAAGACATTTTGCTTCTTTCTATGCTTTCCCTAATAACAAGGAAACTAGTCTTATATTAGTCACTAGCTTTAAATGCTCAATATTTACACTAAGATGTTGGAGTTCCCATACTGTTTTCTGCTTGTAAGCACTTCAGAGGCACATACTATGAGAAAATGGGTATCAAGTCACCAGATCAAATCCTCTGTAGTCATAAACAATGTCACAGAAGTCTGTCTTTCAAAAGATTCACAGCATGCCCGGTCCCATTCTTAATGGCAGGAAAATACTTGTTAGGTTTAAGGAAGCACAAACCAGCAGTGACCTGCGAGGAGCAGCTACTTTAAACACTATGACTGATGAACGCGTGGCTGCATTTGATACTTTCACCTGACACCAACAGAGCAGGATGAAATGGCAGCAAACTACAATTTCAAATTTAGCACCTTCTCCTAGACTTTGTTTTCTATAGCTGTGAGAAGGCGGAAAGTTTTACTCACATTTCTGAGGCAGAGAAGTGTCAGGCTGTAGTTCCTCACAACAGTAGCAACAAAGGCACACCCAACTCACATGGCTTATCCAAAGCTTAAGAGTGTGGCCGCAGTCCCACTTAAATCTTCTCTGTTCTGAAAGCTTCCCAAAATTTGAAAAAAACAGCAAGCTGTCTTGCTTCTCTGGTAGGTAATGAGCCTCGCTGGCCACCTGACAACTTACCACCAGCATCTTAGCATCAGCTGTGCGGGACCAGCACTCACACCGGGGTGAAGACAGGCTCACCTGGTAGTAGAAAGTTTTCTTTTCTTTTCTTCCTTCCCGGCCCCCCATGCTCTTTTCCCCCACATCAGATTAGACTGCATAAAATATGGAATGGAAATATGAACCTGGGTTGAATTCAAGATAAATGATGTTGATAGCTTCCTACAAGATCTACCTCTCCTCAGTATTTGTACTGATGCTGTAAGGGCATCTTCAGAGGAAAGAAAAACATTTTCCTGAGAGATGAGAAATACACGATTCAGTACATAACGCAAACCGTGTGTTAGGAACTGTAATCTGTGTCAAACTAAGGAAAGTTTTGAAGGTGTTTGGTATGAATGTGCTGTACTAACGGTATATTGCAACTCTTCCCACTCAAGGGAGGAACAGATCTGAGCTGCTTTTTCACATGATAGATGTGAGTGATTTTCATGAGCAAGCTATATTGTCCTTTTTGTATTACATCTCTACGATCCTGGGAGGGGAAAGTAGCTAAAAGCATCAATTTTGATACAAATCCTTTATGGTCTTTAAATTGGGCACTGCCACTTTAATAAGCCACACCTGGTTAAGATTCGTGTTCTGCTGAATTCCTCCCGCTGTAATGAGCCCTGAACATCAGGCTGAGGCTGTGATCAAGACAATACAATTAATCACCAGACCGTGCACAATTTCAGTAACATGAAAATTGCATGCAGTTAGATTTTCTAAGTAAAACTAATATTTCATGCAGTGGAAAGGGTGAAGTTTCAGTGCATAACAAAAAAGAATTTCGGAGGTTTAAAAAAACCTGGCAGTCAGCAGGGCCACGTGAAGGTGAATGCATAAATCAAATAACTATACCATCTGTTATAGAAAACTTAACGGGAATTAAGTGGCCCATATTTTCTAAAAATATCTTTCTTCACAGTGTGCAGAAGCACTGAATATCTAAGGAGGAATACTGGAATTGGACTTTAATTAGGAAACTTTGAGTTTTGAATACAACATGAGCTTAGGCAAACTATCAGCAAGATAAGCTTATTAGGAGAGAAATAGGAACGAATATTTGCATGGCAAAAAAATGGATCTTTTTGGTGGGAGGAAGAGGGGGGATTAAAAATACGTAGTGGCCCCATTTCCAGTATTTTTTCAGCTGCAGCTTGAGGCCTTTCAGAGAGACACAAATAGTGACGGGCAGGCCAAGGCCTGCTTCTGGAAGACTTTCTATTCTGGTGTGATCTATAATACAGTGGTCACGTAAGTGACTTGAAAATTCACAAGCGAAAAAGGTTTCCTGCCTATTTGAAAGTGTATTTCCATGCAGCAGTTGTTTCTGTGTAAATGCAGTACTTGCCAGAAATCCCATTCAAAGTGCAGAGACAAAATGCAATTGTCACCTCTTTCTAGGCTCACCTCCAACGCCAGCTGGTCAGAAGGCACAACTTCTGGAGAGCCCTGGTAGCTCCTTTCTTCCCTTTCCTCGTTAAAAGAAAAGCATGGTAATTTGTTTTCTCCATCATTGGGTTATAAAATCTTCAGGGATTTTTTTTTCTTTTTCCCCAAGAGTTTGCACATCTCTAATCAAGGAATCTAAAAGTCCTGTCTGCACACAAACAATAAAGATAAAAACAGCAGGCAAAACTGAAAACTTTATATAGGAATGGAATAACAAAGACAGACTTCCTTAGAGAGGAGGTATATATACCAGTCCAAGGGTTGATATAAAAACCTAAACAGAATAGATTAAATGTGATGGTACAACTGAATGTTTTAGGAAAAAATGATTTTCAGACTAAGTCATTGAGAAGAAGGGAGGGAGAAAGGAAAAGAAGGAAAGGAAAGACACAGAAAAAGGCAAAGTGACACACAGAAAGACAACAAGCAAAATGCATCTTTAAAAAACAGCAAAAAGGCTGATGTTGAGGGAATAAGAAATTGAGTTTTAAAAATAAAACAAAAAATAAAATAAAAATTTCCTATTTCTGGTTCTGCCATTGGCCTGGTCCAGCCTTCAATTTCTTCTGCTGCCTCTCCTCAATCTTATCTTCTCCACAGATATTCTAAACTCTCTTGGGAAAGATCTCCTATTATATATTTTTACTATGTCTAACAAAATACAGCCTTGCTCTCAGCTTGTGCCTCTTAATATTACTGTAGCACAAAGAGTAAAGAGCAGTAATGGTAATAGTTGGGAAAGCTGCTCAATAATTTTTCACCTTAACATTTTTAACAGCAAATGGCAGTTCTGTGACACTGACACAGTTCAACTAGGCCAATGATATTCAATCTTTCTATCAGGAAAACTGGAAGAAAATATCATATTTCATACCAGTTCATCCAAAATAAAAATGCTTGTTACCTGAACTGATCCAAAACATTTCAGAAACTGCATTTCATAAACTGCACATGGATTCATGGGAATTCATCTTTTAAATAGCATAATCCATTGGCCACCCAGCAGCTGGGGCTTATTTCAAGTTGAAGTCCAGCTAAAAAGTCTGTTAGACACCAAAACAGCAACTACTATAGGGCCACACAATTTAAGTTTGAGCTGACTTGAAACAAATAAAATTATATATTTAAGTGAAAATCCTGAAAAAACCCCCCATCTTTTCCAATGAAAAAAATTTCCCAACTTTTAAAAATCTATGAAAAAAAATGATAGTTCAACATTTAATCCTGCTTCACATTAACACCCTGAAATGTATTTGGGATTTTTCATGGAGCAATGAATTTTTCCTGATTGCCATTACTAAGGAACAGTTACTAGATATTAGGAATAACCTCACTGTGTGTTTCCCAGACTGACAGTGAGTGACCACCTGCGATGGAAGGGAAGGAAAGAAAGAAATAATTCTTCAGAAGTTAGAAAACAATGTTGTAAAGTGCTAAAACAGGTTGCCATGGAAAGCAATAGATAAGTGAAGCAGTTTTGGATGCAGTTCAATGGTGTAAAGAGTAATCAAAGGGTATTTTGAATATGCATACTTCTAGAAATGACTAAAAAATGCTTTTTTTGTGTGTGTTTCTGGAAATGGGAAATAGCAGGAATAGAGATGTGCTGTAATTAAAATGGCTCCCATTACATAAAGCACATGTGGACAGGGAAAAAAGGAATGTCACTGTTCTGTTGTGTGCGTGGAGAAAGACTGTATTCTCTTGCAAACTCTGATACAATGCATAGAAACATGTATTTAAAACATAGAAGAAGATTAACATATAGAGAAGAGTAATCATAAGAATAAAATTTGATTTGTGGGTTTTTTTGGAAGCCCTTAGTTTTCTTGGAGCAACTGTTTGTGGTTTAATGCCTTACTCTGTGTTTGTTAATGCACATTAAATACTACCAAATTATTAATTATTAATAAATAATTAACTAATTTTGATTAAAGCTGGTTTGGGTCATGTATTTCCCAGGTTGTCAATGACTGGAAGTTCAACAGAGGTAACACAGGCATTCTACAGTTAACGCTTGGGTACATCCATACTGGCGTGTGCACTGGTGTTCAGAGAAATGTATGCTAGCCCTGAAGAAATAAGCTCGGGTTCAGGAGCTGCGTTGCTGAGAAATGTACCCCTAGCACTCAGTATCTCAGCGATCCACGCGGACAAAGCGGGAAGCTGCTCACCTCACCCGAAATGCCTCCAGTTGTTAAGGCAGGGTGAAAATGCGCCTCCTTAGGACAGGGACCAGAAACACCTTTAGCTTTCTCTCACTATGAACTACGTTATTAAGAGGCTGTTAGAGCCCCTGATGGGATGGTATCCTGGGCCGATGGGGTCACTCCGGCAGATGCATGGTCATAGGGCTGCTGTGAGTCAGCCGCCGCGCAGCCAGGACATTAGTACTCCTCGCACATACTCGCTGGGTCCTTCAGCCATCCTCAGTGCAGACATAATGTCTGGCTCCTTGGAAGGGGATGTTGCCAAGGGCTACACTCAGGGAGTAAAACTAAACATGCTTTCAAGCCTAAATCAAGAGCAGAATGTATTGGTGGGCATATAGCAATACTCCCGGCTCTAAGGCGCGCGCGCACACACACACATACAGAGTTTATTTAAAGGTTTTATTGTTAGCATTATAATTAGGCCCCCAAATATACTCTGTGTATATATATCAAATTAAGCTCCAGTAACCAGGGATTTTCTAGCAATATATACTATGGTTGAATTCCTGTAATTCTCATATTAAAATCTTTTACCATAACAATCTGTATTTAAATAAATAGCCTGTTACATTGCTCATGCTCACTGAGTGTTATTACTACCTCTTTCCAAGAGAGAGCAGTAGTGAATTGTACTATCATTACACTGGATAGTTTTACTCAAACACACTCAATTTACATTTTCGACTCTATAACCTTTCAACCTATTGACCATGAAAAATGCTCCAACATAACGTGACACATATAAATGTTTAAAGTCCAAAGGGTAATTATCTATATTCATAGTTAAAACTGTGCCTTGATTTCACAATAGAAACCATATGTTCACTCAAAACACTTTCAATAGGCTAAATAACACCCAGATTAACCCTGAGTTAGTTTACTGGTTAAAATAATAGCAGCATCTTCTTCTAATTCAGTAGTTCATTTATCATTTTTGATCAAGGCACTGAATGTGAACTTTCAATATTTGAAAGCTTAACTTGAAAAATAAACTGCATGCAAGAATGACAGAAATTCTACCGATTCTTAAATTTTATCTTTAATGTCATGTAATGTGCCTGATAACAGCTCAAAATATGTTATTTAGCTTGAAGTAGAATTCTGTGTTGCCTTGCATTTAATAGACTAATTCTCTCCCCCAGAAGAAAAGGGCAATGACTTTCTGACTTTTTTTTTGTCCACAGAACAGTGCTTAACAGATTGCCATTTAGAACAAATCTTGACCATTTTCTTTTATGAAAACTGCCTTTGGCCCAAATCACTCCCGGGAAGTATGAAAAGTAGAGAGCACAAGCACTGGAACACTCATATAAGGCCTCTGCAGCAGCAGCAAGAAAAGTATAGCAGTGAAAGCTATGCTAAATGGGACACCATTTAGGTTTTGGAATAAGCAAACTATTTAGATACGCATTCCGTTATCTTGTTTCTAGTAAGATAGAAAGAGATTATTTTGAACCTTTGGAATCACTGCAGCAGAAAATTACAAACAGAAGACAAAATTGTATATTACAGAAGTAATGACAAGTCAAAGGAAAGAGACATACTTAAAAAAAATAGCAAACAGGAAAATGACTTTTCAGTGAGTGCCAACTCTGCACATTAAACTGGTTAAAAGCTCCTTCTCTCCCTGCTTGTCATGTCATTGTTCCCTGTCAAGCAGCAGAGAACACCTCCAGCTAGTACATGATATACAGGATGCTTCATCAAAAAAGGTATTCTCTGTCTTTGAATTTGAATTGACATTTTCCCTATGTATATTATAAAAGCCCTGTGGAAATGGCAACGGATTATGGCACGAAAGAAGCCAGGAATTTTGCAGAAGATTTACTGGAATGCTGGTCTCATTTCAAAAGGACATTATTACATGTGAAAATGATTGCCTTAAAAATACACAGGTACAACCATGAAAACAAAACAAAAAAATAAGTCTTTGTCTGGTCATCAGCTGAGCTTCAGCTTTATACAGTAAAATTGAGCTCTTGTGCACGCAAGATGCTTTGTTCCACCTCTCCTGCCTTGGAATAGAAAAGCGATTCTCCTGCACAGAGAGGCTGAGCCCACGTGTTTGGTTTATTAGAATAAGAGTGTTGTCCCTCATAAATTTGGAATCTTCCCTTGAACTGCTGGCATTCTAAAATGTTGTAATTTTACATCCATCATTGCATGATATGCCCTAAACAAGTCAGTGGAACCATTCACCCTTAGAAAAGCTGGCACTCAACCAATTTATTCACTCTGCAAGAGTCTTTATACAGTTCTCTTGTACACCTTTGCCATCATTTATGCATCATTTACCATAAAGATAGGAACTGCTAATAAATCCGTTATACTGAATGCTGTAAGTAAATCGGCAAGGTCTTTCATATTTAATATCTCAATGACTCTGTAGCCTTCATTTTGTCATATTGTAGATTATTTCTGGAGAAGCTTTACTTGAGTCCCAGGGTTATTTATCAGCAATCCTTCTGCACATCATCATATAAACGAACACACTGAGCATTTGTGTTTCTGTGAGAACTGTTTTGCAAGATTAGTCCAAGTTAATATGGGTACAATATGACTTTCCTGACTACATGTAATTACAATTTGGATTGGATGAACTTGGCTTGCAGAGGACTAAGAATTTGTCAGAATTGCTTGCTGTGTTTGGAGACCACAATATTTTTAAAATTCAAGTTGAAGGAGTGTTTCTTTCTGCTCCATCTGCAGTGAAATTATAGTAGGCGTTCCCAAATGAAAGAGCTTGATTAATGGTGCTACTGGAAGAGCCTTGGGTGGAGGAATGCAAGAGCAAGAAAGTAGGTGTCTCCATAACATATACTAATAAATACAAGGATACCTGTCTCTTCCCATGTCACACAGTTGTAGTCCTGTTATGGCCTTGGGGAGGAGGATGAGCTGGGGATAGAAAGCACGTCCCCTTCAGTGCCTGCGGTGGCTTTTCTCAAGGCTGGGAGCTGCTGCCATTTCAGTTCAACGTCACTCCTGTAACAGCGGCATCTGATCACGCTGAGCTGAGGAACCTCCTCATTTGTAAAACTGGAAGAGCATTTTGTGTGCTTTTCGTTACATTTTTAACCGAGACAAAAGGTGGATAACAAAGCCAGGTGAAGAGTTCATTAAATTTCCCTCTCAGTAAGTCAACCACTAAAAAAGAAGTGGTACATTGTTAATGTTAATCAAGCTAAATCATGCTCTGCAGATTAACAGATTCCTGACTGTTAATGCCTAAAGTGATAAGGAAAGAGAGGCTGTTAGAAAACAAGGCATGCAGCAGTTCCTGTTGTTAAAATGCTGGAACTAAATTTGTTTACAGACATAAAGACAGCAGAGAAAGAAGCTTTCATCATCATCTTTGTGTAAGTGATGGAATCGTCGTTTCTTATTGAACTCTATTTAAAGGATTCTCCAGAAAGATTCAGTTTCTAGGAATTGGCTACTTCGTGATTTTGCTCTTTTTTCACAGTGGCATTCTCCTGATCCTCTCTTTGATCCTAAATTTAACACACTGAGATACCTAGCAATTCTAACTTACATCAAGTACTTTGGCAAGTTTTATTCCTTACAGTCGTTCTCTTAACTGTTCCTGCCTGGATAAGGGGATTATTTATTATTTGTTTTATTTTTTTAGTAGACTTGACTCTCAGAAAGAGGTATATGTGCCTCTGGATACATAAACTGAGCCATGACTTCCAGGACAAAGACTTCAGTGATTAATCTAAGTAGAAGGTAATTGCTAGGCTTCCTGCAATTTTCTTGTAGACAAGCTTCCTCCTTTCTTCCAGGAGCTTTTCAGCAAATATTTGTCAATGGTACAAAACATGTTTGTAGAATCTCTTAATATCAGAGGACAATAACATTAAGGAGGGCTGACTCAGCTGTGTTCAAATCTGTGAAACGTGCTCTTATCTGCTCTTTTGTAGGAGTCAATTAATACGAAGCCCTCTTTGTTAATTGTTCGCATTTATCTCTACTGTCTTCCATTCTTTTTCATTTTTATTATTGTTAAGGGCATATTTTTAAATAATAGTTCATCATCTTTATAATTCTGAATTGTTATTAATGTAATCTTCCTTTTCTATTGAAAGGACTTGCTTTCTCATTAGGAATTTTAGGAATACTTTAAATCTTTTTTGTTCTCACAGCCCCTAAACATTTCTTTTTTATTCTTTTCTTTTACAACTTTTATCCCACAGTGATAGAGGGTGCTCTGTTGGCTATAAAGTAATCTAATTTGGTTATCTTCTAATTTCAGTAGAATTTTGTATTTATTTTACCAAACTTCAGGCTCTTTTCTTGTGAAGCAACGTTGGCTGCTTCTTTGTTTTAGAGCAGTAGAAAAGAGGAAGATTTTAATACCCTTCCTCAGTCATCTTCCATGCATTTTATTAATCAGAAATGAAATTCTGGACCCCCTTGAGTCAATGACAACATTGACATTGACTTTGAATGGCCAAGAACTTAGCTTAGGTGTCTTAATACAAGTTTACTCATTTGTCTTTGTACTCTACAATGGATCCATCATTTGCCATACTAAATTTAAGCAACTTATGGTCCTTGGCTCCAGGATATTCCTTTATTTTCATACCCTCAGGCAACTCCATCCTCTCAGAAAGAATTGGATCTAGGGCAGTTTTGCCTTTTTTTGCAAATGATGAAATTCTCTCTTTGACACAGCATGCTTGGATATATCTGTTTCCCAACAGATTTATGAGCAGCTAAAATCCCCCATGAAGAAAGTATCTTCCAGCCAAGAATTCTCTGTACCCTGCTGTCCTTATGGTTGAGTGGTTTGTAGCTGATACCCACTATTTTTCAGTTTTGCTTTCTAATTCCCTGTATCACTGTTACTAATTACTTTGAGCAACCTTGCAGGAAAAGATGCGTGTGCATTGATTAGCTATGTTGCTATAAACAGCACCACCTTACTGGCTTTACCAGCTTCGCGGAACATGCTGTCAAGATTTGTAATGAATGTGCAGGAACTTGTTTTGAAGACTTGAGCTGTGCTACATTGCTGTGATTTACCATGCTGCCTTTGTGGCTGTTACATATTATTGGCAATTTGGGGAATGAACTAGTGCAGATAAATAATCAAAATAGCTGAATAAAATTAATAAATAAATTAATAAAATAAATAAAATAATAAAATTAATAAAATTAATTCATTTCCCAAGAAGCACTTCTACAGATGCAGTAATGATGAGACAATGGCCCAGATTCAGATGGCTTCAATTCCACATAAGCTCCTTAATTTAATGTTTCCCACTGGCTAGGTGCCCCTGAAGGCCTCCAAGCAGCTAGCAGGAAACACAGGTACAAGAATCTAGGCTAGCTCAATTTGGACTGCTGTGCGTGTCCATGTGGCAGACCACAGCTCTGTTCACACAAGTAGAACAGTCAGGTTCTATAATTCCATAGATTCATCCCACTGATAGTGGGGATAGTCACCTAATTCAAAAATTAAACACCTGTGCATATTGACTCAGAAACTCAAATTCCCTTTCTATTAATGATAAACAGTGCTGATTTGACATTTGCCATAGCTAAAAAATTCAATAGAAAGGAGAAAAGAAAAGATACAGTTTTGCTAAAGGTCTGACAGGATTAATTTGAATCCCTTTAAATCTCACATGTGTCCTTGCTTTAGTTTGTGGCTCTTTAGGAACTATCACTATTATTACTGCAGACCATTTCTTGAAGAGTCTTATTAAATTTTTGCTGGGTGTCCACAAATGGACTTGAAAATATCATTTCTCAATCCCTTCTTCCTGAACCATATGAGTAAAAAATTAGGTCTTTGCTCTTTTCTTCCAGGTGCTTCTTGAATGCTTTTCCATGCATGCTGTTCCTCAGACAGTAGTCCATGAAACATTTAGGACAAATAATTAAATGGAAACTTCTGTCAAATTTCTACTTAGCAAATGTTAACAGTAAATTTCCATCATTAAATAGTTGAAAAAACATTTCCTTTCTATAGAGAGGCAACCGTCTGGCCTCATCTGTTCTTTAAATAAGTCTATTATTTCAATGGAGTCTCATCTTCATAAACAGTAGTGGATGGATGATGCTGCAAAGGGTTTACAGTCTTTAATGTTTGGTCTTTTTTTTTTCTTTTCTGGGTAATGACTGTGATTCTTAGAAATTACATTAATAGAGATGAATACTGGAAAATGAAGCATTTACTTGCTATTTATGTTTCCTTATACAATGTAAGTGGAAAGCAGATTTAAGCACTGCACCCATGACTGTGCTTCTTCACCACGACACTGGCTGTAGCCTGGGTGAAAATCCATGGCTGTAGTGTCTATGGTGTTGGTGCCATTGTTGTTGGATGCTCTGTGCTCAGCCAAGGTCACTGCTTAGGACTGGCTGAAAGATTTACAAGGTGGCTTGTGAGCAGGTATGACCCTGGGTGCATGCTTAAATGGCAGGGTGTATGAGGCACACCCGAAAGTGCTGAAAAGCTGCAGCTCCTGTTAACAAGAGTGCTGTGAATACTTGATCAGTCCTAGGCAGGGTCAATATGCAGAGGTTTTACACTCAAAACCTTCCGATGCACAGAACAGCCATGGTGTCTGCTGGCGACTCCCTGGGGACTGGGGCCACAGGGGCTCCCTGGGGCAGGGCAGGGCAGGGCCTGGCAGCCAGAGCTGGTCCCATGCCCCAGCCAGGCAACAGGCGGGCTGGGGCCAGCCCCAACCCCAGGCATCAGGCATCTCCCTGGGGCTGGGGCTGGGGCTGGGCGGAGGCCAGGCCGGGATGTGGGCCCACGCACGGGCCCGGCATGGCAGGGTGCATGGCCGGCTGGCATTGCTGCGGCATAGCTGGGGAAGAGACAGACAGTCCCAGGGGGCTCAAATGGTGTCCTGGGCCATGGGCAGGGTGGGGGGAGCCCTGCAGGAGGCCAGGCAGAGGCTGTCAGGCCTGTGAGCGCCCTCAGGGCCCTGCAATAACGCCATTTCCTAAGCAACAAGAACAGCTATGAGCAGGATAACGCCATCACCTGCCTGCACAGGAGGCAAGGGGGAGAAAGCCCACATGTGTGAGGGAGTTTCAGAGCCAGCTGCTGGCAGCAGAGAAACGCTCAGAGTCTGGACTCGGCCCCCTGTGCAGCACTATGGCATCCATAGCTCCTGGGGTCCGTGGTTTCAGGTGGTCTGGCTGGGTGCCTTCCCTGCCACGCCATCCCAGATGCGGGCTTTCTGCCCTCCATACCTAACATGTCCACAACAGCTTTGGTCTCCAGGCTCTCATGTGTGCCTCGTCCCTCTGTTACCAACAGTTCTGGGTTCGGCACCCTTTTTTTATCCTTCCCCAAACACCAGGGAGTAGACTGCAGGCTCCCTGGAGGAGTATTTTCCCTGCCTCTAGATGGTAGGAGGAACAACTGCAGAGAAAATTGCAGTGAATCCTGCTCAGCCCAAGAATAGTGCTTGTTTAATGCAGAGGAATCCTTGGAGAGTTTAGCTGCCAAGCTCTAGGAATTTTTCACAGAATATATGCAAACTGAGAGTTTTTTCTTTTTTCTTTTCACTTAGGGCATGTCTACAAAGATGGATGCAGACAGATCTCGCAGCAGAACTTTTTACCTCGAACACACTGTATGGTTATACAGCATTGGATCAAATCTGGCATGTTCCCAGCTAGCTTAGAGCACAGGCTGAGTAAGGTTGCGGCTGTCTGCACATTTCCACGTAGCCATACTCTTAGTTTCCTCAAATAAATTTTATTCCAGAAAATAAATAAATATCATCTCCCTCACACAACCTTTTATATTTTCTCTTTTTATTGCAATTCTTTATCGTGTCTCCAAACTGTCACACAATTGAACTTCTCTGTTTACATGTATGCACAGTATGAAAAAATATAATGGACTAAAAAAATTGGATTTAATGCAAAACAGCTGACAAATTAAGGCATACTTTTCTATCCCAGCTTTCCTGTATAATAATATTTGATTGTTTCTGGAAGACTGCTGTGGGTTTTTTTCTGTACATTTGTTTTGCAGGATATCTTTTAGTTAAGAAAAAAATTGCTTCCCCGTGTCTTAGAGTTCTTCTGTATTTTCAATTTACAGTATGTCCTCTTGCTGCAATATTTGTTTTAGGGGAGAAATAGTAACCTGGATTGACTGTGTCTGCAGCATATTAGATTTTATGTATTACAATTAAATTCCCCTCTGAGCCATCTGGTTTACAGATTGTATAGATTTTAAAATTTCAGTTTGTCCTCCCAATTTACCTAGATTAGGACCACCTTTTTTAGTTTTACTCTTCAAACATTCCCTATATTTTAACTTTCCAGTAAAAGTAATGGTTACTGGCATACGAGGTGGTTAATAATCCTGAAACCATGCTTTCAAATATTATCATATGTAAGATATTTGCCAGGCAAAGGAGCACAGAAGTGGCCTTTCAAATCTTGCTAATTTTCCTCCAGATAGAGGATAACTCACCTGCATCTACAATATTTCCTTGCTCTTGGCCATGCTTAATATAGGTAACACTATAAAATCTGCTGTTCTGTATTTAACTAATCGTTTTGGGTCATACTTGTGCAAACTTAATTTTGAGTTTTCGGGGATTCCAGTGATCAGAGACTGGCTTTAGATCAGATTGAAAGAAAGGATACTCTCAGCAAAACCAAGATGTTGGGTATATAAGTCCAAAATAGCAATGTAAAAACTTCAGCAAAATGTCTAAGCAACTCTTAAATTCTCTAATATTATGCATTTGTGTTGCAAGTTCTTGTGATGCCTGCAGGTCTGCCTGTGCAGAGGTGCAGATCTACCTTGCTTTTGCCGTGAGGCACCAAACTCTGACAGTAACTCCTGAAGCATGGCAGTTGGAAACAGAAGGCATGCTTTGATGCAATGCCCTAAGTGGGTACATAGTAAATTTTAGGTATTTCTTAGATGAGGTGGGCTGGAGTACAGACCTTGGGGGCTGTAATTTTAGATGAACTTAAATCCTGTTTAGTTCCTGGGCCAATTGCTTGATCCTGCCACAACTTATTTCTTCTGAGAAATCTGAGACTAAACCATTGATAGCTTTGGATTTGGGACTGTGTAAATAGATATTCCATACCCTGAAAGAAGGTCTTGCAAATTATGGCTCCTCTGAATCCTGTATGACAAGTTGTATTTTAGGAAAGCAGCCTAAGCAAAGGGTAATGTACGTTTGGAAATGTGTTCCTTAACTCTCCAGGCAACTGTTAAGCTTTTCATGTTACTGCGCATGATTTTATTAGACTTCTTTTGTTCAAGTGTAGAAATATATGATTAGAGCATGTACATGAATATTTTGAAATCCTCATAGAGAGGATAGCAGATCAGCAGTGCAGAATAGCACTATCAAATAGTAGGAATATCCAATAGTAGTATTATTTCTGTAGCTGGAATTAGTGTAAAATTTTTGGAAATTGTTTTGTAAGTGTGATGGTAGTTGTCAGACTTGTAATGACAGTAAGTGCAGTTTTGTGTGTTAAACTTACTTGTGCACATCTCACAAGAGCATTTAACCTTCCCCAAATTATTTGGGATTGCATAAACTGGGATACCACACTTACTGTTAAGAAAATAGGTCTTGTCAGATCACTATGTTGAAGTTTGCTATGTTCCCTATTCATAGTAGCTATTTTAGTTCTCGCCTCATAGCTCTTCCCATAAAGAAAAGGTGATCTCGTACACCCTCCCGTGTATTCTATCTTAACTCATGGACTTGGGCAGAAGAGAAGGTTCTAATAAGAATTTTTATATCATCTCTAAGTTTTTGTCCTCTAATCATCTTTGAATTGAAATAAAGCTCTCCTTTGCCAGCCAATTGTTCCTGTAATTATGGACAGAACTTCTTTCACACTGCATTTTTTATCTTACATCTGTTTACCATTCCCTATGGCCAGCCCCAAGAGGCATGTCATATGACATTTGATGAGACCTTTTAAACATTTATTTCCAAAGGAGATATTCTGTAAGAAGTTGATTTTCAAGGAGGATATACTATATATTTCATAATCATGTACTCAATTTTTATATTATAATAGTAACCTGCAAATATTATCCTTGTGAACCTTAGTTTCTTTGTTTAGTCCCAGTCTGTTACTAAATTAACATCACATTTAACATGCACAGTCATCATCTCATACAACAAGAAGAGTAATATAGCAAACTGCCTTGGAATAAATTGAATACTGCAAAAAAATTATGAGATTCCAGCACACCCACTGTAAGTCTTGATGTGAGTCTTAATGAAAAGAAAATTCTCACAAACTTCCTGTTCAATCTTACAGGGAGATTTTCTCAAAGGTCCTGCTGAGATTTGTGAGTAGGATTAGTCCAAGCAAACAAAAAATTTTGTTTGGTTGCAACCACAATGCTGAGGCATGGAGGGAACTATATGGGAAGAAGGCTCTCCAGCTTCACAAGGCACAGAAAGTCTGCTGTGCCCAGAATATGCAAAACACAGATGACAGTGCCATAAGCCACCACTGCACTCTTTGGTAAGTGCTTCTGTAGTATCACTTTATGATTATCAAACAGAGTTCTGAAGGTTTTATGACATTACCAGGTCATAATCCTCAGCATAAGTTATATTGCAAGAGACCTCTTCTGTTCGCCAACTTTATTTCATGGTTTTCAGCATCAAGTGGCTGAGAGTAAAGTATACATCACTAAAAAGAAAAAAAAAAGATTGAAAGAAAACATGATAAAATCAACCTGTTAAGCTGCAGAGTAAAGGAATTTCTTCATAGTAGAATTTCTTAGAAATCAAAAGTGAGAGATGAGGAAAGTAATAAATAACACAAGGTTAATATTAACATGATTAATATTAGTACAAAGAAAAATTTATGGAATGCTTATCAGCCTTTATACATGACTGAGGTAAAAAAAGAGCCCAAGGAAATGGGACAATAAAGAAGGGAGAACGGTAAGGAGAGATCAAGCCTCAGAGTGAAGCACCAGAAGAAGAATTTTAAGAATAAACCATTAAAACAAATGGTAGCACATCTCCAGATGTTCTTCAGGAGTTTTAAAGGGCTACAAATATGAAATAGCTGCTCAGTAAACTGTGGTGTCTAACCTGCTGCTTAGATCAGTGCTGGTGTTGCAGAAGCTGAAAGTGTCGAACATTGTCAGTATCTAGGTTCCAGGTGTGTCTTGTACAACTACAGATTTGTCAGCTATATCTGATTTTTTGTGCCAAAGCAAATAACATAGAGTTAGCAGATCTAGAAGACCAATAGAGAAAGTTCTGCTTTATGTGCCTAGGCAGAATTAATTGAGAATCAGTAAGAAAAGGAATGGCCTGCTCATTTTCTTCACAATTGTTCTCTCACCTGAAGAAAATAAGCTGCTATGGAATAGGAAGAAGGGTTTTCATATACTGGTTCAAAGGTAAGAAACAAGGTGCAGGAGTGCTTTTAATAATAGAGAGAGTTTCCTAAGAGGGTCCTCTAGGGACTGATACTGAAACATGAGTTATTCAACAAATTTCTACATCAGCTGGGAAGGTAGGTGAACAGAGATGTTAAAATAAGTTTTTCTGATAATATAATTCAGAAAATTTACTTTGGAAACTGACTGCCAGCAGAGCCTTCAATTCATATAGGAATAAAACAGTCTGAAGAGGACAATGCTGTGGATAGTCCTCCAAAAATTTCATAGCTGTACTCATGAGCAATCTGAAAAAAAAACCATGTTAAGAATTATTGGGAGGTTAGGAATTATTGGAAGGCTACAAAACAGAAAAGATGGTCATGCCATTTTACAGGTTTGTGTTGCCCCTCTCAAATACTGTGTGCTGTTCTGGCCATGCTGTCTGCGTAAAGAACATGGGGGAATGGAAGCATGTTTGGTTAATGAAAAGAACTATTGAAGGGCTGGGTTGGTCTCTGTATGAGAAGCAAATTAGAAAAAAAGTTAGTTTTAGGATGCATTCTGTAAAATATGACTGAGATGCCCGTACGACCATAGATGGGGATAAAAAGAGTAGGAAATAATATTATTCAATATTTCTAATGAAATAAGAATTAAAGTATTCTAATTAAATGATCAGGCAATAGATTTTAAACAAACAAAAGAAACCAGCAAAAAGATTACTTTTTTACACAGCTTGCCATTGTGGATCTCACTACACAGGCTGCTGTAGATAGCAAGAGTAAAATTAATTCAGAAAGGGGTGTGAATTGTTTTGAAGGAAATCTCTACTGGTTGCTATTAAACATGTTGGATGGGAGGCTCAGAAAGACTGAACGACTGAATCACAACCTAGAAAGCTCTCCTGTAGGGTGGTCCATTTGCCCTGTTTTTCGGTGCCTTTCCTAAGAATCTGCATCTGATCCCCAGTGGCTGTGAAAAAGCTGCTGGATGATTTGGTCTGATCCTCCTACTCACTGTAGTAACTGGGATCTCTGTTACTATCCTTGGGTTTGTGATTAGCTGATATTTTTGGGAAATACTAGCAAAAGCTAGCCAATTATTCACTGGCATTAAGCTCTTTTGTGTGTGCATGTGTGTACAAATTAGCTTGATTTCTTCCAGTGTATTTGTTAATCAGATTTAATTAGCTTGGATGGACTCCTGCTACCATTTTTCATTTACTGTTGAGTCAGAAAGTGGGCATACTGGATTTTGCTTTGCCTTGAGTTAGAACCTCTTAA
>VYZW01017915.1:3682-24578 GCA_013401315.1 Balaeniceps rex | reverse complement strand
GTGCTTAGTTGCCGACTGGGGCTAAACCACGACACATATTTTCTGACATTTATGATTTATCAGCAAATTCCTAACCAGGTCTACTGCTGTTTGATTTTTAACACCATTCCTTGGAGGAAGTTGTGGCTAATACTAAAGATGCTCGTTTGTTTCATTAATGTTTACCTTAGATTATTTCCAGAGAAGAAAAGATTGGTTCTGGACAAAAATCTTTTAAATACAAAATAGCCTCAATGAACTTTCTGGTGATCTTTGCTCCAAAGAAGATAAGAATACTCAAAATTCCTTGGTTAAGCTAAGACACATCCAAGACTTGCTGGCATCTACTTGCCCAACAACAAAAGAATCTGCATAGGCCTTGATATTTGATTCTCTACTCCATGAAAGCAACATTTGTTTTATTTCCTATAGAAAAGAAAGTGATTTCACTGAAAAACAAAACTACACACAAATAATAATAATCATAGACTATGGATGTCTCCTTCACAAAAATCACTTGAAAAATATTTTGCCTAAATTATAGTGTAGAACACTGTCATCTGACCAGCTTTGTGTCCCCGTCTAGCGCTACATACACAGGTTTAGAAGTCTGTTACTGCTTAAAGTTAATGATTGCATTGCTCAGTACAAGAGCTAAGGCCTACTTTTTTGTATCTTGAAACCTCACATTCACACTCTGCAATGACACAAGTGGAACAATTATAATGAAGTTTCAGAATGAGTTAAAATCTCACAATTAAATGGACCTGCAAAACCTGCTGTAGTCCCTGTAAAAGTAGGGAGAGGTTCTGAGTTTTGTCTATTAGGAGTTAAACATCTTTTAATCATTTTCAATCAGCTATCAGTATGTTTTGCATTTATACTTCCAGCCTTAGAAAATAGCTGCTCAGAGTAAAGGAATGAGAAAGAGCTAACATTTATCTTTTAGTTTACTAAAGGCTAAATCAGCTTTTTGTTTAAATCACATCTTGTTAAGGTAGGCACTTGTGCTTGATTTGTAGAGTGAACAGTATGGTGGGACCTTTACTTCAGCATGGACATATAGGTATTGTTTTCATCTGTACAGCACTGTTAGTATTAACTGCTGGTTAGTATCAACAATGTCCTTTCCATAGGAAGTTTGCCTTATTTTCACATTACTGTTTTGCAGTAGTAAGATATCCTAGAAGGAATTATAGATTGTACAGAATGAAGTTTTAAGAAAAATATTGATATTTCAAGATTTTCATGGAACAAGGGTAAGTTTCAATTCATTACATGACTATACCTCACCCAATGGGAAAAATGAATTTGAGGAAATATCAGTCTTTGATATGTCTTTTCTTCGATATACATTTATAGTATTTTTTTGCCTGGGTTGATACTTTCCAAGATACACAGGCTTAGTTTTTTATGTCCACTACCAGAAAAGTAAAATCTTTTTACAGTTCATGAGAGTGCAGAAATTCCCACAGACAATACCTTAGAGAGATTGAAGGTTTCTAAAAAAAAAAAATTGTTGGATTCTCTGTCAGCCCAGACCATTGACTGAATCTGAAATGCAGAGAACAGGCTCAGTTATTCAAGAAAAAACCCTGTGCAGCATTAGGGATGACACCAGTTGCAACCAAATAAACCCCAAATCTGAATGTACTGTTTATAGGGACCTTCAAATTTTACAGCTATCACATGGGCAAATATTTTTTTTTGGTTTTAATAAAGTGCAAGCTTTTAGTTTGTATCCATTCATTGTGCTTTTTAGTAGCTTTGTCGATATATATTATTTTTCTGACGTCTAAGAATCCACAGGTGGAATAAAACCCAATACTATAATCATACCATTGCAACACAACTCTCATTTGTAATTCAGGCATAAGCCTGAATATAAGCAAGTTAACTTACTGAAGCACAGTTATTGCAACTATATATTTTTCTGATATTTTTCTGATACTAACAATGTGAAGGTCAGCGGATAGTACTTTAATTTAGATTTTGGCATTCAACATCTTACTGCAGTCTCTATTCAGGCACAGAAAAGTGCATCATCATACACTTGATATCAGCATATTATGAGGAGTATAGATTTGTTTGGTTTTGTGGCTTGTTTTTAATTCAGTAACCAAAAAAAAAAAGGATTTTTTTTTCTATTTGCACCTGTAATAAGCCTTTTACCCACCAACCCGTAATCACTATAGCTTCAGTGTAGTAACAGTAACGAGATAGCAGTCAAGTATCAAGACCTAAAAAGATACCTAAGTATAGCAAACGCTATGATCATTCATGGACCTTTAAATCTATCACACAAAGGGATTTAAGAAATTCTGCTTCTAAATGTAGAACATTGAGTATTCCACTTATTCTTTTTTTTTTTCCAGAATTGTTTTGGAGATGGGCTGTTTTCCTCACCTCTGTTTTTAAATACCAATACACAAATATCTCTGTGAATTATCTTCCTTGTTATTGATGACAACCTCTTACATACAGACTTGACAACACTTACCCACTTTCCTTAATTGATTTAGGTTTCAACTCCTTAGCATAATCCTACATACATTGGGAAAAAAATTACAGAATTAGGATCTTGCCTTGTTTAATTTCATTTCCCACTGAAACATCAAGGAAAAAAGTTGCCTGTGCCTAAAGTGCTGCATTCAGTTATTTCTCCCTTTTTGGGCATTATTTTCAAAATCATATCACCTTCTCTGTTTTAAGGATAGCTTCTGATCCTATTAGTTTCAATCGGAACAAGAACACATTCTTGTCTGTCAGCAGCCTTCTAACTCATTCTCATTCTCCACTTTCCAACAAATTATACCTAGATACACACTCATTGATCATACCTATGAAATTGAAGCTTGACCGCAGGCCCCTTGTAAGCTCTCCCAGCCTTCGCTCCTATTGCACATGCCCTGCCAGACACCTCTCTGACTCTGGCACCTTACCACGTTTCAGAGGCTTTTTCAAGGTGCAAGTTGTTAATACCCCATGAGGAAGGAGCGAATGATATTGTTATGGGGCTGTTTTGGGTGGATGAAGATTTTTTCACTGCCTGTGATATGCAAGATGAAAGTGCTTGGCTGCAATATGCATTTCCAATTTTTAACAATATTGTAACAGAACTGCTCTGGCTGTTCTATAGAATATATTTTAATCATTAATCCATTCATTTCTATATTCTGCCTTTCTATCATGTGTCCCATATTCTGCTACAGGTAACCACACCCATTGGAGACTGGGCCCAGGGGATTTCTCCTGTCCCAGAGAAGCTGGTGCAGTTCTGTGTCTCCGGGCTGTAGTGAGGCCGAGCATGTATTCCCAATAGGTGCAAACACACACAACACAAATACTGTACATATGACCAGCCACACCGGTTGAGACAGACAGAGAGCAGCGCCTTTACCTGCACCCACACAAACACAGGACTCACATAAACATCAATGATGGACGACTTGATCCTGTTTTTCCTGTCCAGCTGAGCAAGATTGGAGTTTTCTAGCTGCAACATGCACACACATACACACGTATGCATCTCTCGGGTAGCTAGTGTTGGACACAGTCGATCCAGTGGCTGGCACCCGCACCCTGGTGTCCGGCAGTTGTTGTCCCCTAGACCCTCAAATCCCTCAGAGCTATGATCCAGCTCTTGTGGACAATACTCAAACCTCTCACCCTACTTCTCTGTTAGTCCAACTGGATATTCACTAACATTCACACACACATACACAGAGGATAGAGAGTGCACTCTCACAGAACATAAAATTAGGATTGAATGAGAATATAGGACAAACTGCAGTTCAAGTACAAGAGCTCTGTCACACAAGTTTACAGACCAGTAAGCTGTTTAAACATGACCAGACCTCTTTATCCCCTCTTCCCTCTATTTTCCCACGCCTGTTCCTCCCCAACCCACCTGGATCCCTCCTTTTCCCTGCCTTTGCTCTTTCCCCTAAGCATCCCATAGTACACTACACACATCCCCAAAATCCCCTTCCATAAAATTCCCAAAATTATCGCTGCTCCATTGCAAATTGCTCTTTCCCCTGCATCCCATAGTACATCCTATCCCCCTGCAAGCAATAACCCCTGTCAGTTTAAAAGGTACTCTAGGGAGAGCATTTCTGTCCTTGTGTCATCCTGGTGGGTTTCACACCAGGAGCAATGGTCTAGTTGCTCTCCTTGGCTGGCTGTAGGAGGAGCCAAATGAGCGTTCTCCATTCTTACTGATTAGGTGATACTGTGCTTCTGATCCTTCCTGGGTGTTTGTGTTTAATTTATTTAGCATATGGTCAAATAACTTAAAATATCCTAGCACCACTAAACTGTATAACTTTTACCCCACAACCACCAGCTTTAAATATGGCTACATCAACCTTGCAGGTAGTGGAAGGTGCACTTGCTGTAGGCTGGGAAGGCAGGTCCTCCTCCTGTATGTGCTGGTGCTACAGTGGGCACCAATTGACCCAACAGATGATTTTTTTCCAGGCTTCTTGATTTTATTGATCAGATATTGAACATCAAAAAACCCCACCATGCCATAGGACTCTACTAGCATAAGCTTCTTACCTCTGACATATCTACCTGATACACCACAGCACTTTACCTGCAAGTTTGGAAGGGGCTTACGAAGGCTGTCAAATCCGGCTGCAGCATTTCAGAATCAACATTAAGTCCTATTAAACTCCAGGAGTTTTTTTGAGTGTAAACTTTAGGGTTTGACTGGCCATGATTATTTATTTAAGATTAGAAATAAAATTTGTTCAACAGAAGCTAATCCTGGCATTTCTATTTTTAGTTTTGTCAGGTTTTGTATAAAAGCAAGATCAAACAACTAAAGTTCCAGCACCCAATTCACTGTCCTACCCAGAATTTTCCTCTTACACTCTGTCTTTTATTCCTAATTTATTTTATTGATCAGGATAATTATTTCACTGCTGAGGAGTCTGACTCTTTGACAGAACATATATCACCAAAGCTACACAAGTTTATGGTTTACGATCAACTAAGGGACTTTATTTAACTTATTCCAAGGTTGAAAAAGACATTGTGAGAAGGTCTTTTACATTTATTTTCATGAACACATCCTGGAATAAATTATTGCCATATCTATCTAGTGCAGACAGGGATTCTGGCTTGAAAATAGTTCTTCAAAATGAATCTGCAAAACCAAATTAACTACTTATTTTACATATTTCTTACTTCATAGTGGATTTAAAAAAATTAGTGTTATAAAAATGAGATTAAGTGTTATAAGTTAGGGTTTCAGTATTTACTGTCTCCTCCAAAAAAAAATTTAAATAACCATTAAATAACATACAATATTTATGATTCATTCAAGTGAAATCCTAGGTCTAACTCAGTTTATATAGCATTGTATAGACAGATTTACAACAAAAAAAAATCAAGCTGGTGCAAAGACCGATATAATTATGTTTCACCAGATTCAGTGTAATACAATGTCCACAGCACTCCAAAAATCCTTGGACTAGTGTTGAAAGTAGTAATTTTTGTTAAGAAAATATTACAGACATTCAGAAAATATTAAGAAAATACAATAATAACTTAATAATGATTTTAAGATAATAAAACTACCAATTATTTGGGTGAAAAAAACAGAAACCAAAAACCTGAAAGACACTAACATCAGGGTCTAGTTTCATATTTAGAGTTGCGTTATAAATACATGTAGCTCAAAAACTCCTTGTTCCAAATAGACCAGTCATCACATTTTATTCACAGTTATTTTACCTATAAAAGAACAATGGTATAAATGGTCATTCTCGTGAAGTCTGCATGGGAAAAATACTTGAGTTGGCATATGCAGCTACACTTTTCTAGAACAGTTGTTTGAACTTGCATGTAATCAAGAATTAAAAATTAATTTCTGTACTTCCTCTTTTCATATGTTTCTTTTAGGGGGTCCGTTTTCGTGAGTATCTGTAGCAGTTTTCCTCAAAAAAAAAATCATGTATATAAAAAAAGACAGCGATAGCTTCCCTTCCATTCTCCATTTCACTAATGCTGTTGAAGACACACTTGCGAAACTGTAGAGAATTTTATTCCTCTCTATAAAACAGAAAAAATACTACAATTTTTAAATGAACATTCAAAATAAATATTTCATACAGCTTTTAAGTAATCAACAGACCTAAAGCATGTTTTTATCATACTTGATTCAATGTTTTAACTACTAACTACAAAAAGGGAAAAACTTCCAAGATGTGATTTGGAAAAATGTAAGTCAAACTATTCTCACTGCAGAGACTTCCACAAAAACACACGTACTCAAATGTTCGTGGTATTCAATACTCTACTGAGATAACTTGCCTCTCACAAAAACAATACAAAAAATACTGATAGCATTAAAATGCACATGCAGTCCTGATAGCATTAAAATGTGCATGCAGTCAGATTGTTTAACAAAGACTTATGCTTCAAGCAGCAAGCACGCATACACAGTTTCATCCAGAGTGTGCCAACTATTTCATAATAATGACAATGAAATGCACTAGGCGTTAGAGACCTCCACCAGGAGAGTGGCAGGTACAGCAGTCAATTGTAAAAATGCTTACATCGGGGAATTCAGATGCAATATTCTTCCAACTTTACAGATGCCAAGAACAGCGTGTAGAAGGCAGCCGTATGATGGAAGGAAGGCTACAGTCATAAGATGGCATTTTGGAGCAAGCTGTCTGTGCTACCGTTATTGCACAGTACTCTGTTGGCAACTGCAATCATGAGTTTGCACATGTTAATATTCCAATACAGCAAGATATATTTAAGCTTTTTATGGCTGGCTAACAGCTGTTGCAGTTGAGAGGTGTGAGTCATTTCTCAGCTATAGGAACACAGTGTATAACATACAAAAATTCACCCAGTATAACCTTCTGCAAAGAGGTCCCAGATGAGTTGGATAGTAGAACAAAAACTGAGTAAATGACATTCACATGGACTTCCAGCAGGCCAATTTAAGATGAAGTGGGTGATACCACCTGAAGACAGTCAGGCCAAGAAGCTGAGTACAAGTTGCTTCTACAAATCCTCTGAGAAACCCTTATAACTTCCCCAGAGGTGTAATTCAAAGTGGTGTTGTTCCTGCTATCAGTTATGGGCAGGAGGTCATTTTGCACACCATGTTGCCACTTTGGTGAGTGAAACAGACTTAAGGCAAGTTCTCCCATAGAAATCATTCAAAATTCATGAAAGCATTAAATGTGGGATCAGACCAGCACTAAATGAATCCAGAGAAGCTTTCATTCATGCTTACCCATTTCCCTAGTAACTGTCATACAAAGATTTTTTAATACATATGATTTTCAGATCTTTCTTATTTTCCTGTAAATATTTTTCTTTCTTTCTTTTTTTGGTTCTGTTCTGCTTCTTTCAAGACATCTGCAACATCATCACAAAATCTGTAGAGACTAATAAATGAAAGGACCATATAAAATTTCCAGCTTTGATTGTAGCTTTTCCTATAGATGTCCAATGGGAAAGAGATCACTTACTAGCTCTGTGCATTAGTTTTCATGTCAGTATATTATTGTCTTCAATTTTCCTCAGAAATCACAAATAATACCTCACCACACACCTATGAAGTCTCATCATTTGAGCCACAGATTCATTCAAACAGTCGCCCCTTCCTATGCTCCCACACTGTCTACAGCCTATCACAGTTTACACGCTTTTTTTAATCCTGCACAAACTGAGTAGCTAAAAAACACAGTAGTAACCTACATCCAATCCCCAGTTTTACAGGGCTAGGATTTGACAAAAACAAACACAAACAACCCCAAACTCAGTGAGCTCTGTAATATATTTCTCAAAAGAGCTGTTAGTACATGACAATACGCCTTGCACTGGGGCTGTGGGTTCCAGATAATCCTAAAGATGTGAGCAGTCTGATCTCAGGTTGAGACACACAGGAATAACAATTACAAGACTATACTAATTACAGTAATTTTAACTGCAGCATCGTCACTGCCAGAAGTACTGTACAATATAGCAGCTGTAAAACATCTTCCAACTAGTAAGTGTACATTCCTTCTTGCATTCTTTCTAGTAGACTGCTTTCTTAACATTAGATTGTCTTAGTTCATATTTAGACGGTATTTCACATTCTTGGCAAATACAAGAGGGCTTAAGATCATTTATTAGAACACATTTCTGACTTGAATTTTATTGAATAATATTGTTATTCTTCTAAGATTCTTGGATCTAAGCCATCTATAATTCATGAAGTCCTCACTACGCCACTGAATATAACTGCTGCAACAGTAAAAAGTACCCATTGAATATTGCACACACCATCCAAAAAATAAAATAGGGAAAAAAAAAAAAAAAAGAGAAAGTCCAGGACACATAAAGAACAGGCTCACAGAAAGAGAAAAGCAGAATGTATCCTTCACTGACATTTATCATGAACCTGCCGAATCTATAATATATNAACTGAGAAAAATCGTTGACAGTTGTCAGGGAGCTTTTTGTCTGAATGTACCGAAGAGTATTGGCTCAAATTACATATATACAGATTTAATTGGGAGAGACCTTCCAATGAAAATATACTTGATATCAGTTACAGGACAAATACTTTGCGATAGGGAGTTAACTGTGTTTCTGCTTTCCTTACAGTGTAGGCAGGCTGCATCTGGCTATGTGTGCAGTACAGATATGGCACGCAAATGTATGAAGAGTTGTAGAAAAAAATTACTTATTGCCTAAGAGCTTAGAAAATAAAAAGGGACAGACAGTCTTTTTGAAACTAGTGTTTGTAGCTCACAAGTTAAAGTACAGTATTTATAATAGTCCAACTTCTTTTAGCAAATTCTGAAATTCAACTGTTCTTTAAATTGCCACATAATCTTCACTTCTTACTATACCTAAAAGGCCTTGAAGTCATGCCATATGAGCACTTAATTCATGTGCTTTAGGGAAAACTGAAGTTAGCATGGTTTTACTGATACCGCAAATATGTCTTTAGGTATTCAAAACTGGCACTCATTAGGGGTGAAGGTTTTTTTGTGGTTTTGGTGTGGTGGTTGTGTTTTTGGTTTTTTTTTTTTTTGGGGGGGGGGGGCTGGGTACAAGTTAAACATGTGCAACACACTAAAATACTTGCACTACTACTTAGCAGTTAGTACTTTTCTTCTGTGATAGACTCAAACCCTTGTTTATGGGCAAAGAGGAAGAAAGTAAAGAATGACCACCAATTATAAAGGAAGTTAAGCTTATCTCAACACAAGGGGGACTGGAGGGTAACCTTTGTTTGGGATCTATGGCTGCACCAATCGTCAGCCTTCCCTGACATAATTAGTAGAAAGTAATGTCTTCCTGGTGTATGACCAACCTGGTGTGTGGAGGGGAAAGTGTGTACATGGCTCAGCCAAACATAAAGTATAAAACTGGGCAACTAATAAAACAGTCTTTGAAAAAAACCCAACAAGTTTGAGATGACTTCAACCCACATACTCCTTCTCAGTGACTGGGGACACCCAGCATCAGGACTGTGAGCACATAGAGACCTGTACAGGAATCGTGTTCATATTGTGATTCAACCATATATAGCAATTGCTTTATTAGGCAGTATATTGCTGTATCACTCTGCTGAATAAAAATTCCACATAAGGCCAAATATATCACATCAGTAAATTTGATATTAAACTGTGGTGGGTTGACACTGGCTGGACACCAGGTGCCCACCAAAGCCACTCTATCACTCCCCCTCCTCAGCTGGACAGGGGAGAGAAAATATAACGAAAGGCTCGTGAGTCAAGATAAGGACAAGGAGATCACTTAGCAATTACTGTCACAGACTTGACTTAGGGAAATTAGTTTAATTTATTACCAATCAAATCAGAATGTGATAATGAGAAATAAAAACTAAAGCTTAAAACACCTTCCCCTCACCCGTTTCTTCCCAAGCTCAACTTCACTCCCAATTTTCTCTACCTCCTTCCCCTGAGCGGTGCAGGGGGACAGGGAATGGGGGTTGCGGTCAGTTCATCACACGTTGTCTCTGCCACTCCTTGTCCTCAGGGGGAGGATTCCTCACACTCTTCCCCTGCTCCATCATGGGGTCCCTCCCACAGCGGACAGTTCTCCATGAACTTCTTTGACATGAGTCCTTCCCACGGGCTGCAGTTCTTCATGAACTGCTCCAGCGTGGGTCCTTTCCACGGGGTGCAGTCCTTCAGGAATAGACTGCTCCAGCGTGCGTCCCCCCACGGGGTCACAATTCCTGACAGCAAACCTGCTCCAGTGTGGGCTTCTCTCTCTCCATGCGTCCACAGGTCCTGCCAGGAGCCTGCTCCAGTGCAGGATTCCCATGGGGTCATAGCCTCCTTTGGGCATCCACCTGCTCTGGCATGGGGGCCTCCATGGGCTGCAGGTGGGTATCTGCTCCACCATTAACCTCCATGGGCTGCAGTGGGACAGCCTGCCTCACCATGGTCTTCACCACAGGCTGCAGGGGAATCTCTGCTCGGCTGCCTGGAGCACCTCCTCCTGCTCCTTCTTAACTGACCTTGGTGTCTGCAGAGTCGTTCCTCTCACATATTCTGACTCCTCTCTTCTGACTGAGATGGTATTAGTATCACAAGACTTCCCTTCTGCAGGACACTTGTGGCACCCATCTGCTGACCTGACACCCAGTCACAGAAAATTTGCTGCTTACCTGGAGCCAAAGTCCAGCACGCCATGGAGAGATTCCCAAGGCTGATACAGACCACAGGCTTCTACCTTCCACTCTTTCTCAATGTGGACACCAACAATTCTGCAAAACATGAACCAGAAAAGAACAAACAGCACAACAGAGTCCCAAGAACTAAAAGAAAGAGGACCTGAACTAAGGTTGCTTTCTCCTCAATCTTGTCAGTGCAGGGCAAGGGCGCAGGCAGGGACAAGCATACCACACAATCAGCACCTGCCTGCATGGCCTGTGTTACAGGCACATTTTTGGCCCCTGTGACCACAGGATGATCTTTGAAGACAATTCAAAGGCTTCTGGGAGGAGTGGGATCTGCTTACCAAGAAGGGGCAAGGACATTGTCAATGGGCTGGCTAACTTAGCAGAGCAGGCTTAAAACTCAATTTAATGAGGAGTGCTGTCTGAAGCCTGGAGGCAAGTAAGGCCAGAGTGGATGAGATGAAAGCATGCATGAAGCTGAGCCATTGAGGAGGCTCCCACACTCCTCCCAGGGACAAGGGGCAGATGGCATGTCATGTCATGTGCCTGTGCACCAACCCCTACAGATTAGGGAACAAGCTAGAAGAAATGGAACTCCACCTGCAGTCACATTGTTATAATGCCATTTGAATTACAGAAACTCAGTGGGAAAGCTCATATGATGGGAGTCCTGCAGTGGCCAGGTACAGGCCCTCAGGAAAGACAGAAGGGCAGAAGAGGACGAGGGGTTGTGCACTCTGTAGAAGAGCAGTTTGAGTGCACAGTGTAGAGTGCCTTTGGGCCAAAGATTGCCAATGACAGACCTTATAGTAAGTGTCTGCTACAGACCACTGGATCAGACAGAAGTGGATGGAGCCTTCTCCAGATACCTCCAACAGGCCTCAGGCCTGCAGGACTTGCTTCTCATAGGAACTTCAACACCCCTGATATTTACTGGGAAATCAACACAGCAGCACAGACCACAGTGACCATAAGGCTGCAGAGTTTCAGATCTAAAGGGCGTGAGGCAGACAAGCAGCAGAAAGAAGACCCAGGACTTCAGAAGAGCAGATATCTGCTTGCCCAGGGAACAGTGAAGAGGGATCTCCTGGGTGTCTACCCTGGAGAGCAAAGGAGCTCAGGAGTGTTGGAAGATTTTTGGGGACAGCCTTCCTGAACCACAAAGACAGCCCTTTTCCCCAAATGGGAAAAGGATCAGGCATAACAAGAAAGCAGCCTGGAACAAGAAAACAGCAAAATACTGAGACAGTTCCTCAGAAGCATGGGAGAAATGGAAAAGGCAACAGACTCCCAAAAGGAACACAGACATATCAGTTGGGTGATCTGCAGTTAGGTGCAGCTAGGAATGCAGAAGCTCTGCTGGAGCAGAGCAAACTGGCAAGAGAGGTAACATGAAAGGCATCTAGAGCTATCTCAGTAGGAAGAAGTAGTACAAGGAAGATGGAGGTCTGCTGCTGAATGGGGCTGGCAAGTTAGTTACAAATGACACAGCAGAGGCTGGGGTAGCTAATGCCTTCTTAACCTTGGTCTTCATGGGTAAGGTCAGCATCCAAGTCTCTACACCAAGGAGCAGTGGCAAAGAAAATGGTGAACCACTGGTAGCAGAGAAGGGTCAAGTTAGGGACCATCTGTACAAATGAGACATACACATGTCCATGGGACCTGACAAGATGCATCTGAGGGTGCTGAGCAAGTTGGCTGGCATCATTACAAAACACTCCCTCTCATCTCTGAAAGGTCACTGGGAGCAAGGGAAGTCCAGATGCCTGGAAAAGGGCAATTATTTTGCCCATCTACAAACAGGGCAAAAAGAAAGATCCAGGAAACTAAAGTCTGTCAGCCTCACTTCATTTCCTGGGGAAACTGAGGAAAGGTCCTCAGGAAAGCTACTGACAGTAACACAACTCACAAGAAGGTGACTGGGAGAAGCCAGCACAGATTTACCAAGAGTAAACTGTGCTTGACCAATTTGGTTGCCTTCTATGACAAAACAACTTGCTGAATGGAAGAGGGGCAAGTCGTGGATGTCATCTGCCTTGATTTTGGCAAGGCTTTTGACACCTTCTCACACAACATCCTTGTGAACCAGCTGGCAAGCTCTGAACTGGACAGATGAACAACAAGATGGGTTGAAAATGGCCTAAGCTACTGAGCTTGAAGGGTGTTGATGAATGGCTCAAAGTCAAACTGGCAGATATCAGGCATGGAGCTCCCAGGGAACAGATACTGGTACTCCTGCCACTTAATCTTTATGAATGATCTAGATGATTGGATCAAATGCGTGATCACAAATTGTGTGGATGACAACAAAGTAGTAGGAGAGATAGATATGCTGGAAGGATAAAACACCATACAGAGAGACAATAACAGGCTGGATGACAGGGACAACAAGAAAGACTTTTCTGTCTTTTAAGCAGCATTGGCATCCAAACGAAAGCCGAGGTCCAGCTGGGCCCGCTGCTTCATGGGGCAGGCAACCCAGTGACAAAGGATATGGAGCAGGCAAAGTGTCCCAGGGCTTTGGTGGAGAAGGTCTACTCTCAGGCTGACTGGGTGCCTAAGCCCAGCTGCAGAGTTGGGAGCACTAAAGCATGATCCCAAAACACCCTAACTCCCCCAAGAGAAAAGGTGGTCAAATCTGGGACCTCTTCAACAAACCAGATGATCCCCCAACTGCAGGGGACCATAAGGAAGACATCCAAAGGTGCTGAGAGCGCTGTGTCATTGCATTGCAAGGATGTCATCTAGCATCATGGAAAACCAGCAAAACAGGAGCAACTAAGAGATGCAGCAGTCTGGGTAGTCATTTCTAGGCTCAGCTTCTAGATCTTCATCTTCTGGGAACTTCTGTGATTGTCAGAGGACTTCAAGGATCTCTTCAAGGTTCGGGGTGTCTGCTGCTACTGGGCAAGTGGAGTTGTCTCAGGCTTTTGCTCTTCACAGACTCTAGCATTTTCTAATAACCTGTCAGCTGTCTCTGATCAAAGAGTGCTTTGACCTTTCATCTTCAGCCAATCCCTGTTTAGAGAGTCTCCGGCAACCATGGCTGGTGCTAGGGATAACATTAGCAGGGCTAGCGCACAACTAACAGACATGTCCAAGAAGAGACACAGCAGTTGGTGCAGGAGGGAGCATGGTTGGGGGCTGGAAACTCTGTCCGTGACAGGAAACAAGTACTCAACAGCAGTGGTGTCACAACACAGAGCATGGTCCCCAGCAGCACCTGGAGCAGCTCCCACAGCAAAGCAGAGGCTGGACCCAGAGAGGCTTCTGGGGGATGATGTGGCTACCCAGCGCCTTGGGCCTCCCCACAGGGTGGGGGCAGGTGGAGACAGTATCCTTGTTTGCAGGAGGTGCTTGCTTGTTGAGGAGCTCCGTTGCCAGAGTATGGGGCTGCAGGAGCAGGTGAGCAGGTTGTGGAGCATCAGGGAGGATGAAGAGATTAACAGGATCAACACAGAATCCCTGCAGAGACCTTAACCCCCAGCTCCACAGGAGGAGGGCAGCCAGAGTCTGTGGCCTAGGTCCCTACTGGGGTTCCCCATGCCAACAAGGACATGACCGAGCTGCAGCGAATGCCCAGGTAGGCCCCCCGGGTAAGTAGGCAGATGGAGCATAAGACCTATAGGGAGATGCTGACATAGCTGGCTTAGGTCACTCTGGAGAAGAAAGACCAAGGAGGCTTTCTCAGCTACCTTCTCTCTTCAGCTACACTGGGAAGTCCAGGAGAGGACACAGACAGGCTTTTCTTGCAGCTTAATATTGAAGGCACAAGAGACACAAATCCTAGCTGCACCAAGGGCAGGACTGTGCTGCTTATCATTTTCCCAGGAGAGAGCACCCTGGTATTTGACAATTTTCTAGAAATCCCTGTCATGTCAGAAAAGATGCAGATGAAAACCATAAAGGTGTTTTATTCTCTAACACATAGAATTGAGAAACTAACTTCCTTAATTTGAGAAAATGGACACAAAGTAGTCAAGCAGGAACACACTTCATTAACTACCTCTGGGGTTCATTCCCAAAGTCTTTTGTGTGCTTCATTTAGCTATGAGCTGACAAGAGGGATTCTGTGTTTCTTAGATCTGAAGTCTGATTCATCAGAAACTATACATCCCTCTGGCACTGCCTCCCAGATTGTAACCTCTAACTTGAAGAATTCTTTGTTGGAATTCTACTTAGTGTAAATATATCCATTAGGATTTCCTATAATCCAGAGTCACCTTGATAAATGTGATCAGGATATTGACTTACGATCTCCTGCTAATGTAAAGCCACCTGACAAAGTGCTAGTGACACACAGACGTATTTTTGAAGTGCTAACTGCCCGGGTAACTGGCCTCTGTTACCAGTTAGCTTGGCAGGGCACTTTTCCTATGGGGCAGATGTATTCCTTCTGGACAAACTGGTGAGGAAAGGAGACATTAATCACCTCTCAGTTTATGAGTCTCGGTACATACACTTTTCACGTCATAAAACTCCAGAAGTAGTTATACAAACACATCAGTGATACGCAATTACTAGTTTTATAGTGAGACTAAATATAATGGGATGCAAATGACTTATTATATGGGGTGACTGAATCATGGAAATAGCTGCTCAGGACTCTCCAATTCATTAAAGAACCATCTCTTTGGGAAAAAGAGCAGGCTAAAGAGAGAACTGCTTAGAAGTCAGGAACTGGATCCCTGTGTAGTTAGCTTCACAAAGGAACAGAGAGCTTTGGCAGGACTCTCCTGTCCCCCTGACAGCACCAGGGAGCAACATGCCATGAAAACAGAAACAAGCGGGCTGGCCAGTCTCTCCCAAGAGCAGAGACAAAAATCAAGATGTTCCCATCAAAACATTTCCTCAGAATCAGAAAGTGTTTTCTTATGGAAGGTTTTCAGTGGTTCTTCCTAAAACGCCAGCCTATTAATAAATTTGTCAACTGTGTCCTTGGTATTTTCACAAAAGCAAATTCCAAAAAGTCTTTATCATAGTTATTCCCTTCTTTCCTTCTGTTTTTACCCTCCCTTCCTGGATCTTGAAGTTGAAAGAACACCATTCCATGTAAAATGATTCATAAATATTAATCAGAGAAAATACATGGGGAAGGAGAGCACAGTTAATAATTGCTTAGAGAAGGATCTATTTTATGGGAAAATTAAATTATTTTACTACATTATTATTATAAGTTGTTAAAATTGTAATTAATTTTCATAAGTATTGTAACAATAGTAAATTAATGTCAAAATCTGTTGGCTTTGTAGTTTTTAAGTGCAGAATAAGAACAATATACTGGGAAAAATAGTCTCTTCAATATCAAAATGTGTTTTTTGCTAAGAGAATCAAAATTTTTACGTAGACGCTCATGAAAACACAATGATGTCCAATAGGTAGGACAATCCCGAAAGTATGTTTGGCTTTTTGCTGATGGAAACAGAGGCACATAACTAATAATATACCAACTTGCCCAGTTTGCTGCAGAACAGCATACTACAATGTTATGTAGTTAGGTCCCCAAAAGTGCCTTATTACAGCACTCTGAGGTGTGGAAGTACTGCAAGTAGGGGCCTAGAGTCCCTCTGCTGTCTATGACTATCCTGCAAATGTAAGAATACTATTATTAAAATATTATAGCAATAATTAAGACCCTTGGGAGCTTGACAAGTAAGCTCCAAACATTGATGGCCAAGTTGAACACTCAAGGCGAGATGGTTGATATGCTTCTTTATGTCCATTTTCAAATATAGAAATAGAGACAAATTAAGAGATTAAGTATCATGTTAATGATTCAGGGGCCAAGACAAAAAAGCTCAGTTTAAAGTTGTATTCTCAGTATCAGCTGCAGGGACCACCACACAGTTCCACTGTAAAAACTATTAAATAGTAGATTATATACCCTTCTACACAGTGAACCAAAAGTAAAGTCTTTACCAACATTCTGGAGAAGAAAAAGAGTATCAAAAAGGTTATAGAACAAAGCATCAGCAGAAATACAATATCCTACTTTCAACTAATGTATTAAAAGTGCTTGAGTACTAGAGGAAGAGAGCTACAGCAAGAAACCTTTTTTTGCTCAGTGTGCTGGTTTTGGCTGGGATAGAGTTTATTTTCTTCACAGTAGCTAGTATGGGGCTATGTTTTGGATTTGTGCTGAAAACAATGTTGATAATACAGGGATGTTTTCGTTATTGCTGAGCAGTGCTTACACACCGTCAAGGCCTTTTCTGCTTCTCACACGACCCCGCCAGCGAGTAGGCTGTGGGTGCACAAGAAGTTGTGAGGGGACACAGCTGGGACAGCTGACCCCAACTGACCAAAGGGATATTCCATACCAGATGACATCATGCTCAGCATATAAAGCTGGGGGAAGAAGAAGGAAGTGGGGGATGTTTGGAGTGACGGCGTTTGTCTTCCCAAGTAACCGTTACGCGTGATGGAGCCCTGCTTTCCTGGAGACGGCTGAACACCTGCCTGCCGATGGGAAGTAGTGAATGAATTCGTTGTTTTGCTTGCTTGCGTGCACAGCTTTTGCTTTACTTACTTAACTGTCTTTATCTGAACCCATAAGTTTTCTCACTTTTACCCTTCTGATTCTCTCCCCCATCCCACCGGCAGGGGTAGTGAGCAAGCAGCTGTGTGATGCTCNACAGCTGACCCCAACTGACCAAAGGGATATTCCATACCAGATGACATCATGCTCAGCATATAAAGCTGGGGGAAGAAGAAGGAAGTGGGGGATGTTTGGAGTGACGGCGTTTGTCTTCCCAAGTAACCGTTACGCGTGATGGAGCCCTGCTTTCCTGGAGACGGCTGAACACCTGCCTGCCGATGGGAAGTAGTGAATGAATTCGTTGTTTTGCTTGCTTGCGTGCACAGCTTTTGCTTTACTTACTTAACTGTCTTTATCTGAACCCATAAGTTTTCTCACTTTTACCCTTCTGATTCTCTCCCCCATCCCACCGGCAGGGGTAGTGAGCAAGCAGCTGTGTGATGCTCAGTTGCTGGCTGGGGTTAAACCACGACACTCAGTCAAACACTGTTCTCACTCAAATTCTGAGCCATCAAGCCAGGTCATAGCTACAATTAGCAACTACACACTCATCTCATCCTCATACAACTGCAGCCCTATAAAGGGGATGTCCTTTTTGTTACTGTACATTGAAAATTATGCTCATTTACATTGCCACACACAATAACCCTGTTTGTACTGGGAAATTAATCTACAGACAATACATGTTATGGTGCTGAGCTAGAGAAGAAAAAGAATGACACATCAAACAGCTAGTCTTCCTGAAAGAAGTCTATCTCTAAAGCTCCTCTCAGTAGTGAATAAAGATAAATTTAGGAAACTCTTCTATTTATAGGTGGCATGGTATTCATTTCTAGAGCAGAAAGTAAGAAGCACTTCTAGCAGCAATATCCACCCAAGATTCATAATTTTGTTGTTTGCTGACAGAAAATCCTAAAAGAAAGGGAAGGAGGAAGAAGGTACAGTATTAGGATATGTTTAAAGTTTGGCAGAAAGATGAAAAAACAAGAAGGCAGAAGCAAAGAGAAGGAATGAAATGCATGGATGAGTTTAAGGAAAAAAATAACAGAAGAAAAATCGGTAGCTTGTTGTGCTACTGTAAACAGACAACTCTCAAGCATCCAGGCTGAAAATCCAGTAGCTCTGCCACAGCATGTTATCTACGCTCATATTTTACATTTACACTGAGACCAGACTCCAGTTTTTCTTTCCTAAACTTCATTTTAAAAGCTTAAGTGTAATCCCTATGTCAGACACAATTTCCCAAAGAAAACAGGGAATATTAAGGGAAAGGCTGACACTTGCATAGTTGGTTTGAGGGAAGGGAGGTTCCATTTTAATAACTGAAAATCATCTTCCAGCAATTTCAGCATTGCAAAGTCATCTTATAAAATCCTTAACTATCTGTTAAAATCTGATATGTGATTGGACATGTGGTGGGAGTACAAATGCAGTCAGTTCAAACCAGGTTATCTCAGTTCAAATCAGTTAATTCAAGTTCACAAGCTGTTCATCTGACCTGAGAATAGGACAACAGAATAGGGATGACCTTAGGACAGGACAGTTTTTAATGGTTACTTCTGAGTACAGAAGTAGTACTGTATTTGAAAAGATACCAGTTTGGACATCGCATGCAAGGACTGTTTACATTTTGCATACAGTCCCTCTTATTGCCCTGAGAAGAAACTGGAATCAAGCAGACAAATCTGGGAATAATTAGTCCAAGATCTCCCTGATGCAGATGTACTTAAGTCAGCAGCTACAAAGACTTTTGTTACTAGCATCTCAACTTCTGGGACTTTTATGACCCCAAATGCATCAAGGCTTTTTAACAACTTTTAACTAAATCCAGATTGACTCCCAAAACTACCCACTTCAGCTGTAAGTCAAAATTCCTCTGTTCCCAGCCAGTGCCAAACCTCCCATTGGCTGTCAAAATGTACATTGGGAGAGAAAATACTTTGAGATGGAAGTGTAATTTATCCATTGTATTCCCACAGGATATAATAGGAAACAAGCACACTACCAACGTCATTTTATGATGGTGGTCCCAGTTCCACCACTATCTGAGATACTTAATGCCTATCCATCTAATTAATGCAGCAGGTTAAAGGAGTAAACAAAAACATGGAGAAAAATGCCTGTTTGCTCTGGACATTTTTGCATGTTTGAGCTAATCTAAACAAAAGCTAAAGAAGGCATTTTTCATTCAGTATTCTGACCATAACTGTTAATTTCATTTTCTTAGAATTTAGGAGTTGAGAAAAATACAGTTATATCTCATAGAAACAAAAGATTTTATGCAGATTTTTTCTGTATTAAATGCAGTGTGAAGCATTGAAATTATTAGGTTACTTGGACCATCTTAATCTACAAGAATTTCAGAGAGTGAGCACTCAGTTTTCATTCTGCCAAGCCTCACCAGAGCAGAATTCTTTATCCAGAAGCTGACCAACAGAATTGTTAACTAAGTTGGATGTATTCTTGTTATTTATTCTTGACATTTTCCCAGAAGAAATCAAAATGAGTGCAAAACAAAACAAAACAAAACAAAACAAAAAAAAAAAAAAAAAAAAAAAAAAAACAAAAGAAACCCAAAAAGCCAACAAACCAAAACTTTTCTATTTTGAAAATTTAGAAACAAGTTGAATTAATAACCAGAGTTAAATCTTCCCTGTGACAAAGTAAAATACTTGAGAAAACACACTGCAGAATTTCACAGTTCTGGAGAACTCTTTTGTTTTTCTTCAGGAATTACAGGATATTTATAAAATAAATTGTTCACAGAAGAAATCACCTAAAGCAAGAAAACTCCGACCATAATTCTGGGTTTAGCTTTAGATCCACTCTAAACCAGCGAAATTTTGGAGCTCTACATACCATCTTTGAGTTCCAGTTCTACAAAAGCATTCTATTTCAGTATCTCTAGAGTCACTCTTCATTCAAATATAGCAATACAAGACAGAAAAAAAATCACTAAATATGCACATTTACTCTATGCACACAATACATTGATACTGCAACAAGACAATGGCTTACTGTAGGGAAACAGCTATCAGCTGCCTCTGAAGTGAATCAGCTCCGTTTTGACACGGTAGAATGATTTTGGTTTGGTTTTTAAATAAGTCCAAATGCCCTGAGGAACACAAAAGGCATAGAAGTGGGTACGCACAGAAGTAGACTGCAAGAGCTGCTCCAGCTTTTGCTTTCAAGCTTCAGACCTTTTCAAGGAAAAAGCACTTTACGTGGTTACTGTACCACATAAAGTCATTTCAGTTCATTGAATAATACCATTGTTTTCCATTTTCTCAAAGTGATCTCTCATCACTCTACATCATCCAGAGTAGAATAATGGTAAGATTATCCTCACTTCATCGTCTTCTAACCATGAACATTTCTGAAATCTCAACAACTCAGTTAACCATTTCACTGCAAAACCTGCAAGGGTAATAGTGTGCTCTTTGACCTGTCTAGGTTAACATTGTACTGTCCCGAGCCAGAGATATTTTCCTTCTTCAAACCAGGAGCTTGCAACACAGTTTCCATGAAGAACAAAGCATTATGATAAAGGACCCCTGCATGACAGGGTGCCTTTGGAGTACGTTGACTTGATCCTGTCTGACTCAAAAGTAAACCACTGTTCAATGTCCCACTGAAGCCAGTCATCTAATACACAAATGTACCTGTAGCCATTCCACAGAATATTCTGCAGTGCTAAGAAC
>VYZW01017914.1:89496-107070 GCA_013401315.1 Balaeniceps rex | reverse complement strand
GGTGAGGTTCAAGAAAGGCCAGAGCTCAGGCAAGACCTGCAAAGCTGGCCATTGGTGTTATGATGTGTGTGGAAGGCCACAGAAAGTGATGGCCATTGTCTCAATTGCTGGAACTTGGAGCACTAACAGGCTCCTTTATTCACCCTTTATTCAGTACAGTAGGATGCTTCCACAGCATGAGATATTTTGGTTCACGGAGCTATAAACTAGACTAACTCATCTCCATCAGCACTGATGTGTTGAACTCATCCTGCAATCCAGGACATTATTTATCTGCCTAACGTGCAAAATGTTAAGATAAGTTTGTTCCTTTTCCATTTGCTCTCTGACATTCATCGATCTCATAAATGAAATGTCTTTCCTATACCTTGGCATGGAGATGAAGCATCTCCCANCACTGGGGAAGCCACTTCTTGAATTGTACTCTCCAATAATTGAAGAGACATGCAGGATTAGATCAGGTTTTATAATGAGGGGAGAGCAGCCCTGAGGCAGATGCTCTTAAGCAGAGCTATAATTTACTGGCAACCTTATATAAGATATGGTCAGTCAATAAGAAAGCCTCGGAGGACTTCAGGGTAGCCACAGTCTCAATCAACCTGCTGATTTCTTTATAAGGAATGCCAGCTGGTTACTAAGCCACAGGGGGTAGACAATAAAAATGAAGAGTTATGGACAGAATAATGATTTATTTCAAGTGGGAAACCAGGAAAAAAGTTGAAAACCTATTTCTGTTAATTGCTCATGTTCCTGTCATTACTCTTTGTTATTATTTGTATTAAAATTGGTTTCTAGAGACTCAACTGAGTTCATAAGCGGATTAAGCTGAAATGGATATATTGTGCTCACACTGTGCCTTCTCTACTCACTTTTGAAGGCTCCGATACAGTGTTCCCCGTATTTTCCTTCTTGATCATACACAATACGCTGTCACCTGGCTTTGAAGCCATGGTTGAAAGTGCAGGCTACGGCTCTGCTTTCCCTTGGGATGCTAACTCATTTACTTTGTCTCTTCAGTTTCTTCCCACAGTTTTCCCCATATTTCTAGAAGACCAAGACAGGCACTCAGTGAATGACTCACTGAGAAAGAATCAGAGAGACTTTGAACTTATTTTAGCACAACTTCCCCAGGAAGAATGACCCCAGAAGTCCTAGAAGCATGCAGGGCCAGAGATAATGCAGGCAGAATTTCACAGTGCAACTGCCTAAGACGTGCCTGAGCCAGACAGAGATGTCACACGCAGATCACAGACCTGAACCAGTTCTGGGGTGGCAACATACTCCAGTATGCAACCTACCTGTTACTGGGATAGTGAGAACCAGGAGCTCTGACTCCTGTTCCCAGAATTGCTACTAACCCAGTGTGTTGCCTTGAGTGTCTCTGTCAACTCTACCACTTCTCTAAGTCATCTGCCATCCTGTGGCTTTTTCTGTTTTTCTAAGAATTTATGGAAAACCAGAGCAGCTTGGCTCATACGAAGGATTTCTAGATGCTCAGCAACTGTTGTAGTATGATAAGCAGCGCTAATCTGCCCATGCAAGGGGACCTGGACACACTGAAAACTATTTGGGCATGCTGTGCATGTACCCACTGATTTTGAAGAGCTTACACAGAAGGTCTGAGATTTTGAGCTTGCACAAGACTTGCTGCATGACCCGTGTTCATGGATTTCTGCACAGGAAATCCCACGTAGAAATACAGGGAACTCAACACCTAGAGGTTAAACTTTCTGCTTTTAGATGTCAAATGTCAGCAGGTATGATGTGGGTTTTTTTTTCTTTTTCCAACTTTTATTTTCAGTTGTGGTGATGTCTAAGGCTCCCATTAACATCAACTAGGGTTGGCAGTTGTGGGAAAATGAAAATCTGTAGTTTCTCATCTCTACATTAGACTGCTTATATATTCTGGTGATAGACATGCTGGAAATGGCATGGTTATTGATTTCTTACAGTTGTTAGGTTTAACCAGCACTTTGAGATCCTGTGATGGAAGATGCTGTAGAATCTCGATCCATGTGCATGTTCCTCTGCAAGCATGTATGTGGTCCATGGAAAGTCTTTGGAGTGTAATCTTACTGCATGAAAGACAGAAAAAAGCTACTTGCCACTTGCAATTTGCATGTACTTTATGATTCAGAGCACAGAGAGTATCTGTCTGTCTTTCCTTTCATGGGGGAAAGAGCACTTGATTATTTTCTTTAGTGGGAAATGATATGAGATTGTCTGCTCCAATAGCCACAAGGCCACCCCGCGTACAGTCTGCTAACAGACTGTCATCTTTGGTAAATAAAACAGCTTGGAAATGGAAAAATTTGCCCAGCCTGTGCAACAGTCCAGATGTGTCCTGGCTGGAGGTAGGGACAGACCTCCTCAGAGGCTTTGTCTCACGTTTTTCTGTGTCTCCAGCTATTACAGCTGTATTTTTATAGACTTTCTGTGTCATCCCTGGGAAGACAGCTGGACATGTCTTTATGGGCCCAGTCCAAGCAAAATTCCTTGTGATCTCCACGGGAGCAGGAGCAGTTTCCAAGCCTTCATCAGGCTTTGCTGCTTCATCTCATCTAGGAGGAAGGCAGAAATGAGGGCTCAGTCTAAACTTACTTGAGGGCTGTGCAATTTTAGCAATGGCTTTAATTAGCTATGGATGAGGCTTTCGGTGTCAGACTTGACTCTAGAGAAGTCAAATGGGGAGGAATTCTGGTATTATTAATCGCAGCACCTCAAGGCTTTAACCCTGTATCAGATGCCAGTGACGTGTTGTTTGAGTCTGTTAAAATGTTCTGCATTACAACTCGGAGCCCACCTATTACCATATGTTTGAGGATCTGATTTCCCCAGAGAAGTACCATGGAGTGCTATGCGCTGTGTATTTCTAATATATGGGATGTGTATCGTGTCCACAGATCTTGTGTCCTTCAGGATCAAACTGGCACATAGGCTCAGAAATCTTCATGCCTGCTTCTCTGTGTATGCCACCAGGGCCAGTGGTACAGTTTATGTCATTAGAACGATGTAAGATTACTACAATGACATGAGAAGACAAACGCAATCTATGGCATGTAAGAACTGCAAGATTAGGGTAGAAGGTAGCCAGAAAACCATGATCCAAGTGCAGCTATGATTTTCTGTCCTAATCTTGTGAGACCTCTAGATTCTAGAGGTCAATATCTAATTTTGAAGATGAACCTTGTTTAATGTCTTCTAGCTGCAAATTTCAAAGTGTGTCAGCAAGGAAGTCACAGTTATTTTCACTGTTCCACTAGACCAGAAACTGAGGCAAAATGACTTATTTCAGTTTGCCTAGCGAGCCAGTAGTGGAGGCAATATGAGAAGCTTGGTCTAAGGAGTCCTAGCTGAGGAAGCGCAGAACACCTCTTCAGAGGTCAACCTACAGGCAGGGATAAAATCAGTCTCCAAAAGAGTGATCAAATGAAATTCTGCTGTTGGAAGGTAAATTAAATCCCCCTTTTTTCTGCAGCCTGCGGAATGAGCATGTTTTGGATCCAACTGTGCAACATTAATCACAATATGGAATATTTGAGCCAAAGGTCAGCCACAGGGGGCCAACTATTAACATATGGGATTTATCTGTCTCCATCTTCCATAAAGATGCAGCATGCTGGATAATTAAACTTCTGAGTGCCAGCGTGGAGTGTAGTCTGTTTTTTTCCACTGCTCTTTGTGATTCGATCCAGAGCCATTTCCTTTCACTGTATGCTCAGAAGGGGAGGAAACAAAGGTGGCATCCTGATCTTCATTATTAATACACAGGAAAACTTGGAGGAAATCCCTTTTATGCCCCTGGCTTTGTGTAAAGAAACCCCCCGAAACTCAAAAGTCATATTGTTCAGCTCCTATATATTTATACATCTATGTGCATAGCAGATGTTTCTTCAGATACTTAACTGATGTTTCTGCAGAATTATGGTGTGGAAAAACCTTCATAGCAACCTGCATTCCAGTTGATTTACTTTGATCAAATTAAAAATCTAGAAATAAAAACATTTAAAGCAGCTACATTGGAATAAAGAAAACCACATTCTCCTATGGCATAAGTCAGTGCTTCTGCATGTTATGTGGAATAAAACTATTGGTATACAGGCAGCACTCATCTTGCATTTACTAATGGGAGCAGGTAATGGGGAGGCATTTTGCCACTTTTGGTAAAGGAATGACACACAGCTAAAGAGTTCCTGAGGAAGGCATCTAGCTGAAGCTTGTCAGGCCTCTGCCTTGTATAACCAGCAGAAGCACTTCCAGAAGCAATTAATCCAATTCTAATACAGACACCTAAGGTAGGAGGCATGAATCTGCCTCTGGAGGTACCTACCTCTCCCCAAGCCTACATGACCTGCTTAGACGAGACGTCTGCTTTCAGACAGCTAAAATTAAGCAAGGGGAATCCCACCGCAGCTGACTCTGTACTCTGTTTCTGCCACAGTAAAATTGTTGTTATTACCATTATTTAAGGTTGTATTATGGTAACACTCAAAGGCCACGTATGGTGCAGGCATGGAGTAAAATGCAATTCCCTACGCAACAAAGAGGGCAACTCAAGTGCTTAAAGGATGATTTTGCTTTTAATTCTGCAGTTTGACTGAAAAGAAATACAAACACCAGCAGGCAATTAAAATACATAATACTTGATTCATAAGATACCAAAATGCCAAACTACATACTACATATGTCCCATGACACTTATACAATAGAATGACTATATACTTTTGGCTATAATGTTAATAAAAAAGTGATTTATCTTGTTAAGTATTTCCAGTGCATCATTCTGTCTGAGAGTTGTTCTAAAGCGCAGCCAGTTTATTCATGGTTTGGATTCCAATACACTGCTTTTCATTTAAAATAAATGGTAATATCTTACATTTATATCTTTCTTCTAGAAAGATCCCTGAGGCCTTCTCGAGCGCTTTCTGGAGTTTCAGTACCCACAGTGCTGGAGGAAGAAGGCTTGTCATGAGTAAAATGCAGTTGTGGCCAAATTTCTGTGTTGTGTGAACCACACACTGTAATTTTTACGTGGTCAAGAGGCATGAGGCACAAATGATGTGCCTTAAAGAAGGAAGAGCAACACCAGGAACCTGAGTGGCTCACAGATGGGAGACAATACTGACTCCTCATGTGTCCCTGTTCCTCACTTATGGGCTGGAGCTGAGCTGGACTGACTCATTCTTTCCCCAACCAGAGGTTTGGGGTACCTAGCAGCTCTTTGCGCCAAAACCAGGCAACCCGATGACACAGGCTATCCCTTAAATTACTTGTGAGATGTTTGACTCAGAGCTATCACTTGACCACTGTCTTGTATGAAGCACTGAGTAAGGAAGTAAGACTCTAGGGTAACAGGCTGATCTCCGCCATCGCTGGTCCTCAGACGTGTCCTTGGTGAGTCCTTTAAACTTTATGCCTCTCTCCCAAATCTTCCTCTTTCTCGCTTACATCTAGCAATAGTTTTTAAGTCTGGATACAACCATGGCAGCTTAGGGGTTGCACGGCATTACAGTCATTTCATGGAGCACAAGCTGATAGCATGTGTGGGGAGGGACTTTGCTAAATCTGCACCTGGTATAGCCAACGATACCACATAACCACACACTTAAACTGAATGTAACACTGGAACAAAGTAGCAATCACCATAAAAAATGCCTGTGCTCCTTTGGCAAGCCGTGGCAAGATACCCAGAAATTTTTGGTAGCTTCAGCAAAGTGTTACATTCCATTTGAAGGTGTGGATGTGCAGGATCTGCTGGGGAGACAGTACATATCGCAGCAAAATAGCTGTCTGAGCTGAGAAAGGGTTGGGAAACACTGATGTAAAGTGTCAGATTTCAGAGTACTGCCTGCGCAGTGTCTCAGGCAATGGGACGTAAAAAGTTGATCAGGACTACAAAGTGTCTTTAGAATACAAATGGTTAATGCTTACATACAGAAATGATTTGGAGAGGTCTGTAAGGTCAAGAATGCAAAAGATAGGGAAATCCAACATTCCAGCTGGCCTTGCAGTTCATTTTCTTTCTTTGCTGTTTGCAATTCCCTGGTCATACATCATTTCCCTCTCCCATGCTTCAGACGGAGGGCTGCTCACAGAACAGGGAACTATTCAATATTTATACTCCCCCATTCATCTAGGCACATCATTATACTGCATTTAATAAAAAAAAAATCAATTTTTGTGAGGTTTTTCTCCATACAGTATCCATGGGCTCCACATACAGAACAACTATATCTCAGAACAATCCTGTGAAGGAAAGGGCACCTGAGGAATGAGGCTGCCCATAACCAGGGCTGACACTGTGAACATGGACAGCACAAACGGATGTCCACCTTGTCAATGTCACAAGTGACTTTTTGAGGCGCATGTAGTATTTTATAACATTTCATTTGTTATATATATATATTTGTTATATGTATGTATTTGTTATTTCAGAGCATAGCTCTGATTGCATATGTTGGTGCTTGGCAACAGACTCAAATTGAACCAGAAGTGACAGTGGCCACCAATGCTCTGGATTTCATTGATTTGTTAGGTTTCACCCAGGCTGCATTTTTTTCCTAGTGAAAGAACAGCCCCACACAAAGACCTGAGCAGTCTTTTAGTACATACCAGCACTCCGGATTTCAGCCCTGCCCCACAGAAAACATATTTCTTCCTGCCCACTCGCTCCCCTTACCATGCTGGGGCAGTGGGTTATTTAGGACAGATTCGGTGGAAATAGCACCATCTACTGAGCACCCAATACCCTTCCTGAAGGCACTTCTTGGGGTTGGGGGGTTGTTGGAGGGGAAGGAAGGGTCTGTCTCCACAGCCCAAGCGACCTTGAATGCTCAGCTCCTCAAGTTACTGAGCTTCTCAAATCAGTCTGAAGCTTTCCATCCCTGGGATGACTCAAGTTGCTTCTGTCACTTTGCTGTGACTCAAGTCATCTGCTCTGAAGAAACGCAAAATAATCCTAATGATAAACATACAAAACAAATTGATTCAATCCAAGTAGGTACACCAATGTATAAATACACATTTCAAACCCGAAGGTCTTTCTTTTTTTTGGGTTCATTCCCAAAGTCTGTGCATGCTATGTTGTGTTCCAGGCTCTCTGTCATGTCTGCATCGCTTATTACGCACTATGAAACAGATTTTGGGGCATGCTGAGGCATGTTTTGGCTGGCTGGCCATGACTTCTTGGCCTCTTACTTGGATGGGTCTGCTCGCAGAGTGGGGACCGTAATTCCTATGGAGTGACCGGTGGAAACATCCACAGGGGACAGGGCTCCAGGCCACAGATAAGGAGAAGAAACCACGCAGGGAAAGTTAAATGAAGGCACAGCTGGGTGATTCCTCTTCAACGAAGAGAGGGGTGGCTCTTGCAGGTGAGTGGGGCCACTCAAGAGGACCAACGGCCTCGGCAGGCGTTTGAAAACCGCCCGCGGGCACCCCACGCGTGTTGTCCTTCCCGGGGGGGGGCGGCTCGGGCCCGGCTGCAGCCCCCCGCCGCCCTCCCCGCGCCTCGAGGAGGCAGCGCTCCACGGCGCTCACCTCCGCCTCCCCCGTTCCTCTCGGGATTTCCACCCAGCCAGGCCCCCCCACCCCGGATTTTTCCACGCCTGACAACAAAGGAGGCGGCCAGGCGGCCTCGGCGGTGACTCAGCGGCGGGCCCGCCCCCGGCCCGCCCCGTCGCTCCCCTCAGGCGAGGCCGGGCCGGCTCCGCGCGTGTAGCGGGGCCGCGCCGGCGGGCAGTCAGTCCGTCCGTCCGTCCGTCCGTCCGTGCGCGGCTGCCGGCTTCCCTCCTCCCCTCCTCCCGCCGGGCGCCTCGGGGTCTCCCTGCCCTCGTTCCCCGCGCTGCCGGGCGGGGAGAGCCGCCCCGGCGAGGTAGGTTTTGTGTCTCCTCACACAAAGGCGCGGCGCTGGCGGGGTGGGACGGGGCAGCCGGGGGGTGGCTGAGGGAAGGCGGCTGCCTGCGGGGGTCCGCGGCGTGTGGGGGGGTGTCCCATCACCGCACCCCCTCCCTAGGCTGTCGGGGTGCCGCTAGCGGGAGGACTTTGCGGGGCGGGAGGCGGCGGCAGCCCCGGGCCGTGGGGCTCCCGCGGGAGAGCCCCGTCTCCGCACCTTCATTCGTGAAGGGAAACCCGGGGACTTAATCGTGGCTCTGCAAAAACAACAGAAAAAAGGCAGGGGAGCGAAGTAGAAGGGTGCCCGGGGGGCTGTGCGGAGCAGCGAGGCAGCGGCCGGTCCCGCCGGCCGGGCGCCCGTCGACCCCCGCGCCGAGCCGCTAGCTGCTGCGCGGGTTCCCCCCACCGCCTCGCCGGGCCGTGGAGCCGGTGGGGAGTTTCGGCTTGCCGGTGGGGCGACTTTTATTTTCTGGTGACTTTTTTGCAGCGGTCGGGGCACCCCCACGACCCGGCGGGGTCGGTGGGCTGCAGCCTGGTGGGGCCGGGGGCGTGTGGTGTTGGATAGGAAGAAGAGGTGGAAAGGCAAATTAAAAATATACGTATATTTTATTTCCTATATGTCCTGCCCTGTAAAATGAGAATTCAGAGCAGCTGAAGTTCTGATGCGGACGGTGGATGTTTCTTACAAATCTTTAAAAAAAGTAAAATCTGGGAGCACGGCAAGCCCTGGGGCCCGGCGCTGTCTCCCTGTGCTTCCATCCCTCCCAGTACAATTCTGTCAAAGTTTCCCTCAAGGGCCCCAAGAGTCCAAATGTCCAGATTTTCCTACACGTTGGGTCGAAAGGCAGTGCAGCTGGCCAGTGTAACTGCATGGATAAATGCTGTTTGGGGGTTCACAAGGGGAAGGGGTGCAACGCAGGAGCTCTGTGTAACTTAACTACTTGTTTGCTTCTTCCGTTGGATTTTTTTCATAGCTTAATGAGTTCTGGTATATATCGATACTGTGTGAATGCACTATATGGCCGCCGGAGCAGAGTCTGGTCCTGTAAGTTCAGGGCATGCTTGTAAGCAAGCTCGAGAGGAAGGCAGGAACATGTGAACTTTTTGGGTTTCGCTGATAATTCACATAGTCAAACAAAAATGCAACAAAATGAGGAAAAGATGCTTCTGTGTGAGCATAATGTGGTTGCTGTGTATAGTTCGTGGTGGGAGTATTGTTGAATAACTCTCTGGCAGCGGTGCTGTTCTGTGGTGTGGTACATATACGTGTGCGCTAAATCCTGTAGACCAATGAGGATATTTAACTTTCATTGACTTGGCAGAGAAGTAGGAGCGTGGAAGAACATTGTTAAAAATGGGAATAATTGCTCGTGGATCGTGAAGGTATTTTGAGAGCCATTTAAACTGTCTTTAATCTCCCTGTGATAGGAACAGGACACTGAGAATCTCTTGATTTATTGATGGTTGTTTTCCTAGCAATATATGGATAGACAGCGTGTACTATCAATGTGATAGCTGCTCGCTTATTGTCAACGATATTTCCTCAGGGACAATAAACAATTGTTTGCTGGGCTTTATTAAAAAGAACTACAAAAGCTCCATATCTCCTAAAACAAAGCCTTTATTGTCTTAAAGCAACTGTGGGCCAATTTCATGCTTGGTGGAGTTCCACTGATGTCAGTGGAGTTTTGCCAGGGATGATTTTGGCAGGTGAAATGTCACTTGTGTTTTTCAGAGTCCAAAATGCTCAAGAGTAATGTTGCTTTTTTGCCTTCAGCACCTAAGTATTGTTAATTAAAATGGTACGCTGATGCTTCCCAAAAGTAAGGGGTAGAGGTGGGAGAGTCATCTCGTCAGTTCCTTTAAATACTTTCCTGCTTGCTTCCTCCTTTCTGCTTCAGATCTTATATCCCTTAATTTACTCTTTTCCTTCTTTTTCAGTCTTGGCATCTTTTTTTCTCCCTTGAAAATTAAGAAGTTTCTCTGAACTCCAGCTCACCCTTGAGCATTTAAAGGTTTTGAGACTAACCGTGTTGAACTGCTCTGCAACACCACTGCACGACTAGGTAAGTGAGGAGCTGTGTGGCAGCTGCAGTTTGGAGATCTTTCTCGCACATGCACACGTCTCTTCTTTACAAGCTGATTTGTGTGGTGACTATGGTCAGTACATTTGCTGAAGGGGCAGATTGTTTGACAGAGTCACGCAGTGGAACAGCCAGGCTTGAGAGAGACAGACTGAGTAGACCGGGGTGGGGTATTCACTGAGTTTTTACGTAGTGCCATACTTGTGACATTAAGAAACAACTGGTTTTGAGTACACCCCTTCATAACATCAGTAAGGACAGGAAAATCATCTAAAAATTGGAGTGGAAGAAAAATTGGGAAAGATAGAAGCAAATACTCTTGTTTACTAGCTGTGGGAAGAAGAGTGGAACTGTTTAACCAGTAATTGGCTTTAACAGAACTTGGGCTCCATCAAAGTTTCCAAAACCAGATTTTATTGAATAAAACTATGTTATCTTTGTACGCAGTTAACAGTATTAAATACACGTGGCCAACTCTAAGGCTGTTCTGGCACTGCAGTGGTTTTAAACAGAGCAAGTTTCAATGCTCGGCTTTGCAGAGTCTCTGCTGAGCCGTTTTTGTATCTGACATCTTTGCACTGTACAACTTTGGATCTGTTTGCATCTCATAAGTACACAAAAAGAGCATGTCAGACATAACTCACAGCTGATATCGTTCTGACACTTTTGCAAAAAGCAAGTGTCAACGAGAAAGATCCATGCACTGTCTAACTTTGGAGGGGAAAAAATGTGCTTAATGCTTCTTCAGTTCAGTGAGCAGTCTAAAGTTTGTTCTGGTTTGGCCAAACCTGGTGTGTTCTTGAGTATCAGTGGAAGTATGGTTTGCAGCTTAACACAGATGTTGCAAAGAGCCTGCAACTCTTCTGTATTTACTTAAAGAGTATGTAAGTTGGGATTTTGATGTTTAACATAAGCCAATGGAAGGATTCAGCTGTGGAAAGGGAATTGGTCACATGCTAACCTGAACACAGAGGTACAAATTTGATAGGAAAAAACGTTTTTTAGGAGAAAGATAAATTATCTGGCTAGAACTACATTTCTCAGTGATACTTCCTCTTTCCACATCTCGCGTGTTCTTGTCAGGCTTATCTCTGTGTGTGCTTCACTTATGTTAATCCTCTCAAAACCATGCTGAAGTTGAAAGGTGCTGTGTCTTTCCACTGTGGGGAAGAGACCTTCCCTTTGCAGGTGGGGAATAAAAGTACAAGAAAGTAAATGGGTCGTCCGTGACTACACAGAACTATGTAGTGGTGCAAGTACTTGAACGCAAGTCTCCTGAACTATTGGCTGGTGTTGAAAGAACTTCCCCCTGCACGAGGGAGCAGGAGAAGAGAAGAGGCACGGTATGAAAATCAGTTTGGTTATCTGGCTGTGATGCAATTAGTGGTCGACTGCTCTTCCACCACCAACACGCATGTTGGTCTTTGTTATACTACGAAAAAGAGGAGGGTTGTGTAATGATAAGTGCTTAAACAAAGACATTTGGCACACATAGGAGAGAGAAAAAACAGTAAGGGATATTTTTCTTCCGCTTCCTATGCCTGCCTTGAAATAGTGGGTGCTGTTTTTACAGATGGGTCTCTGGATGGATCTTTGGGGAGGTACTTCATCTGGCCTGTTGTACAGTTGTGTGTGAGCAGGTGCCAGCAGAAGGGAAGGCTTTGCAGAGCCAGGAGGGTCCTGGCGAGACCAGGACTGCCTCTCTGTGACCCCAGCAGCTGGGTGAGGTGTTCCCCACCCTGAGAGACCAGGCTCCTGCCGCATTTTAAAGGTGGTTTCTAAAAGGGGCAGCGGCTTTTACTTCTGCTACACACAGACACTCACGTAGCTGCTGTTCTCGCCCGGCTGCTCTTCCGCTTCAGGGCATCGGTGCGAAGGGCTGTGTGTGTTGCACAACAGCAGGGAGCTGTGTGTGGCTATTATCTTGTGGCAGAAATCTTGTAGAGGTGTTATGAGCAGGGAGTACTGGCATCTGCAAGAAGAGGAAGGATGTGGTCAAACAGAACCTTTTCTTCCCCTTCCTGTGTAACTCGAAAACACGGGAGGGTACCTGCTACCTCTGTGTTTTGTCACGCTGGGAAAACCCAAGTCTGAAGTAACGCTTTTCCTTACAGCACTGTGTTTGGTGGTTGACTGTTATAATTGAAAAGTCTGTCATAGTTTTAACTTTAGTTTCAAAACATGTTTTGAGCTGGCAGTCTACTTCTTGTGTTTAGGCCAACGCTATAAGTTTTGTGCAATGAAGGGTAGGAAACTCACAGGTGGGAGAGCAGCGTTTCCAAGCTGTGTCTGTAAAAGAATAAGCCACAAAGATTTTGGAGCAGTTATGTCCGGTGCTCTGTTTGGTGGTCTGTATCGCATTTCAAAATAACATTTGAAATCAGTAGTTACTCCAATTTTTTAGCCTGGGTCTATAGATGAAAGGGCAGAGTTTGTGGTGTCTTGGTGCAGTTTGCTTTTTAGTATAGATCTAGTCTGGCCTGGAGTTAGAGTCTTCGGCAGGTCATCAGCTTGCTTAGATGGGACAAGGATCCTAGTTTCATGATGAGAGCAGGGACCACAAATGCAATAACCTTTGCCTTATTTAGCTTTATTTATCCTAGAAGCAAAACTCCTGGATTTGCTTACATTTTTAAAATTTCTCTGGCAACATGAAGCCAGAAGGTTGCCTTTTGGGCAAATACATGCTCTTCTTCAAAGAGAGGAATAGCGTGGTCATTTAGGAACAGCGGGACAAATTCCTTTCTTTTAGATGAGATCAATTTCTTTATTTTTACATTTATACTGCAATTTCAGGCAGTGTACGTGCCTGCAGGATGAACTATAAAAGCTCTGTTCTGTCCTTTAGCAAATCTCAGCCTCTTACACTTACTGCCCCTCTGTATGAGCTGCATTAGAGTCCTGTAGAGAACTATCTTTACGATGACAAAGCATGAAACGTGCTCTTGCTATAAGGGGTGCTTTAATGTCCTGGACAGCAGCCTTGCTGCTTGTTGTGGTGGGATGGGTCTTATTTTTTACCTTGTACCCAGGAATTATTCACCTTTCCTGTGAGCTGGAGAGCTAAAACCCATAAATGCTTCTCAAGGAGAAATTGCCCTCATGTTTGACTTTGGTTGAAGCAGTCCCTCTGCTTTGCAGTATAGCATATTTTAGGGAGGGGAAACTGAGTCTTGAAACTGTCTGTTGTTGTGCAGAGGGAAATGCACATTAAGCTGCTTTTGCTTACTTGGATATTAAGAGTTCTCCTGTCCATCTTGGAAGGACGTTCAGTTCACCGTGCTTGTGCCCACTGGTGCTAGCTAACTCAGCAGGTCCGGTGGCGTCTGCTCTGAATCGGAGACAAACACTGGCAGTCAAAGGTATTTCAATAGTGATGGCATTCAGTGGGTCTTTCGGTGGGTTGGCGAGAGGAGGATGACAGTAGGAAATAATAGAACAATTCTTTTCATTCCTTGCCTGTACAGTGAATGGGCATTCATAAGACCTCATGTATATACACAGGCTTTTGTTCTGGTGCTAATAATAAAAGAGAGTTCACAGCTCTGAGTAGTCAAGACGATGGGACAAGAAGTGGGTCAAGACCATTGGTGTGTGCATAACTGCACTCCTAATCTAGGCCAGTGCCTGTGCTGGATGCTTCTGAACAAGCTGAAAAGATTTCAGGGGAGCTGTCAGATGGGTGAAGTGCACCTCTAGCTGAGCAGAGCACTTCAGGATGGGGATTGGAATGGATGCTCTTGAGTTGCTTTGCATGTTAATATGACCACAGAGGAAAAGCTTTACTGTTTAGTACCTCTGAAGAGCAAGGAGTTTAGTTTGAGCCAAAGGAAATTTTCTTCTTCCTGGCAGGATGAGTTGCGGAGCAGCCCTTCAAATGATGTGCACTGCTCTGCTGTTTCAACTGAAATATGTCTCTGCTACCTCCATTTCCTCTTAAGTGTCACCGGGGACAGCATGACTTGCTGAGTGCTCCACTGCGTTGCTGCTATGTCCTTCAGACTTGCTGTGGTAGTTGAGCTCCTCAGTGCCCTTCAAGGAAGAGTGGATGAGTGGGCTCACCCTTAGATGCAGTTTGGGGCTTGGCTGTTGGTAGAGGAAGAAAGACAATTTTCATCTGAAGTGGTTACAATTTGGGGGTTTATTTTTGGAGATGGGTAGGGAGGAGTTTGATTGGGTTATGATAGTCTTTGGATGATATTATGATTTACTTTTTTTTCATTCTAGAGCTTTCCCAGGTAACTTGTCCTCGAAGATGAGCTATGGCATATAATGCAAATTATAATGCATGTGTTTAACTCACATAATGCCTGACACATCACCACTGCCCCCTGAAAACAGTCTGGGAAAAATTTATAGCCAGGTTTGTGTTTCTTAAAAGAATGGAGGAAAGGGTAGGGAAAGAGTCATAGTGGTTTGGGGGTTTTGTTTGGGTGGGAGGTGGGGTTTTTTGGTATTTCTAGAAGTAAACCAACTTTTTTTTCCAAGCCTTAGAAGTACCTTTGAGGCCCTCCTGATATGTAACGTGCAGAAGCAAAACAGAGCACTGTGTGTTGTAACCGACTTCCCAGTTGTGCTGGCAGTAGGTTTTGCAAGGGGAAGAGATGACCTTTCATAGGTGGCTGCTAGGGTAAGAGTGAGCAGTAAGCACGCTTGCCTTGCCGCTCTCCCACCTTTCTCCTGTGTCCTTTGTCACAGTGAGCTGCACGACACGCTAACTGATCAGAAATGCTCAGGCGCAGGGAGTCTTGTGTGTTCTGGAAGGAAGCCCTGGCTGTGGACGAGGTTGTCCTGTGCATGCTGTTTGTTACTACACATAGCAACTGTGGGGAGCACGCTGGCTCCCACAGACAGTCTAAGCATGCCTGTTATTCTTCATTTACTCGTTTCTTCTTTCAAGTATAAGAAGGCTGAACAAGGCATAGACTTCTTATGCAAAATACAAGTGAACATATTCTTCCTTTTTTGGAAAATATCTTAAAAGATAGCTTTAGAATTCAAGAAATTCAATGTCTCTGAAAAGCAGAAAACATGTATCTGTTGGGGTGAAGCCACATCCCATTGAAAAGATTTACAAAAATATTTTTCTGAAGTTCCAGCCTTGAAGCTTGTTATGAAGACTGTAGTTTCTGAATGTCCATGCCAGTCAGTCTCAGGTAGAGGATTTAGTTTAAAAGGCTGAAGCATGTGTTACAGATGCCATTGTATCAAAATACTCACTCTTTGAGTTCTCAGGCCTGTTTTGCTTCCTCTTTAGTTAGCGACTGATGAAACTGAGCGAAAAGAGTGAGAGGTTGGAGGCATCAACTGGCCATGTTATATGCTACATCCTTTTCCTAATTGTGCAAAAGTGCCGTACCTTCAAAGTTTCCATTATAAACCCAAGAATTTATGGAATGTGCAATGAGTTTGATTTTTTTTTTTTTTGCAATGTAGTATGTAAGAAGAATAAAATAAATTTCCTTGCTCGAGGATGTGCGGACAAGTTAGCACATCAAGTTAGAAAATGTGTGCCAGCTATTGTTTTGTTTTCCTGTGGCCTGAGGGCCCTTCCAGCATAGCACTATCCTAAAGAGACACTCTCTGCCCTGAGGAATTTACAGTTTAAATGAGGAAGAGAGGGTGAGTGAATGGACATTAGAGACATAAAAAGGTGACACATATGGGTTTTTTTGGTGATAGCAGCTCAGTGTTTTTGCAAACCTGAAGTAAAAAAATTTCTTGCATCAGAGATCAGTTTTGCACTGAATGCAGCTGCTTTGCTGGAGAGCCAGATTTTTACCGAAACTTCCAGAGTAGCTGTAGCTTTATGTATCTATATAAAGGTGCTTTGTCACTCATGCTTATTGCATTACAGGAACAAATTTTAACACTGTAAGCTGCCCTATAAGGATCTATAACTTTGCAGCTAGTTAAGGTCTACTTTTTCTCTGTAGAAGCACTAAAAAGTCATCTCTTCAACCTTGTTACCTGTTTTCAGGTAACTAACTGGGTTAACAGATCCAAGACAACTGTTCCTTTAGCTAAATGCAATCCATTTGCCAGCTTCAGCCAAAAATTACTGCAGGGAGGAGAAGCACAGGTCTATATGGTGAATCTCATTTTCAAAGAAAATGGGACTTAAAAAAGTTAGACCAGTACTTTTCACTAGAAAATTTCTTCAACTGATGTCACTTGTATTGTGAAACTTTATAGCAGATATCTCTAAAAATGGGGGCCAGTTTGAAATGCGGAATCAGAGATCGGTCTGGTCTGTGATGCTGGTGTAGTTTTTTAAAGGAACTGGGTGAGGAACTTCAAAAGAGGGGAAAGTATTTAAATCCTGGGGGACTTCTTGGATGCTGTAGCAGTAGGCCATACGGGTACCTAAGTAGCTAAATTTTCTGCTCAATTTGTAGTTCAGGTATCTGGTTGGTCTCTTCCTAATCCACTGCCATGATTTCCTATGGCTAAGTAGTTCTTCCTTTCCTCAAAGCTGTCACGGTGTTGCTGGCGCGGGATGACTACAGACAGCATCTGCCAGGGAAAGGCTCTCATTTCTATTGTGTTGAGGTTGTGGTCGGCTCAATCTGTGATGTACTTAGCTTTGCACCCAGAAGGATGCCCAGGTTTTATAATGCTATGCTAATTAAGGTATTGGTGCCTGCCATACAAAATTCTTAATTGCTGAAGCATCCCCATATCAGCTTTCAGTAAAACTGTTTTTTGGAGCCTTTTTTTTTTTTTCCCTCAGAATTATGCAAGAAAAAAGGCTCTAGCTGCTGAAGCCCAATGCTGTCACCTGTTTTACTTTCCTGTGTTTTTTCTGTATTGATGGAAGGCTTTGTTTTAATGCTTAATTCTTTTGACTGCCATCATCTGGTAGCATACAGAGGGAGGGCTGCATTTGTAATGCCTGTTCTGTGCACTGAAAGGCAAGAGTTTAGAATGAACTTTAAGGTAGAGGAGTGCGTGCTTTCAAAGAGCTTATTCCTTCCAACATTGACTGAAATTGAATTAATGAAGAGTCCATCAAATTCGGCATAGCATGCATTGATAAAATGGTGCTTCATTAAATGACTGCTCTAAGGGATCATTTGGACCCCTTCCTCCCATTTTAGTACTGGATCTTAATCTCCTTATTACAAGTAGTATCAGGACTAGTGGAATTAAGTATTAAAGTTTGAGCCAGTGGTGAGTTCATTTGTTCATTTTTTATCTTTAATGATGAAGAAGCTTCAGCTGATTTTCTTTTCAGGTTTGATGCTTCACAAGACTTGAGATTCATCTTTATCTCCAGAATCGTACTTTGGTTTAAGGTATTTTTTTCTTTCTGATAGGAAGCTGATGCTTCCTATTGACTGCTAAAACAGCCACAGATGTAGTTAATTTACTTTCTAAGAGCAGATGTTCTAGAGTGCTATGAAGGCAGGCAAAGATTGGATTTAGAAAGTACCAGATTACACATACTAGTCAACAAAACATTGAATATCAAAGATAACTCATTACTGTAACAGAAATAAATTAAGGAGCTCCGATTCCTATTGGGTATTTTCCCTCAGGAAGGGGACTGGAAAAAAATTTTGTGCTCTAAAATACAACCATTCAGATTCTTAAG